>NDFZ01005170.1:0-71585 GCA_002192655.3 Mamestra configurata
CTTCAGATACCTTGCCGCGCGCCACCGACAGCAGCACGGCGCCGCGCCCGCTCTCACACGCCTAGGGAGGAGCAAATAACAGTAACTTTTTATATCCTCGATTACTTTAAATGGGAAAAAAGCAGTCATTGTGACATAGTATTGGACAGGGATGAAAATTAATTCGTCGATAAATCGGTTTTCCTGGGGATTACGCTTGACTCAAGGCTACAATGGGGTCCTCATATAACATCTCTTGCAAGACGGCTAAGTTCAGAAGCATATGCTGTTAGGCAAATCCGCCAATTTACGGATGTGGATACAGCGAGAGTGGTCTATTTTAGTTACTTTCACAGTATCATGCCTCGCGGTATTTTACTATGCGGACGGGCTGCAGACTATTTTTATTCTGTAGAAAAGAGCCATCAAAGCCATATACAATCTCCGCCAGTGCGATTCTTTGAGGGAACTGTTTTAGAATATTAATATCATGAGCATGACGGTACCTTGTCAATACATTTACGAAATATCATGTATGTCAGAAAGAATTTACATCTTTTTAGTATAACAGGCGACAACATAATTGTAGTAATAGAAATAGGTATCAATTAGTTCAACCCAGTTTCAGACTGGCTAAAGTAGCTTCATCTTTCATGGCGTACTGTTTAAAATGTTATAATAAAATATCTCCCCATATATTGGAACTAAATGAGACAAAATTTAAATCTTGTATTAAAACGCATGTAAAAGCATATTATAAGTTGGGGGATTATATTGAAGATAAAATTGCTTGGCTTTTTAAAAGAGTGTCAATGGAGTTTTTTGCACGTTCTTCTCCATAGAGATCTACGCTTTGGAACGTGCGAATAGCTTCATTTTTTTGACCGACTGACCTTGACAGTTCAGAAGTACCTGTAAATGGTCTAATTGAAATAAGAAAGAAAAGAGTTTATTTGCGACAAGCATGACGCATGCCAAAAAATAAAATAAATGATTTGAGTTGAGTTCTGATTTGACTGAATTAAGAATTTAGGTTGAGTAATTCCAAACGCACTTCCCGTACGAATGGAACGTCCCGTACGAAAAATCGTCTCATTTGCAGTCTTTCAAAAACACTCTCTCTAATGTCCCTAAATTTGGTATTATTGCGAACGGGATGCAAATGCTAGCGTTACCTACTTAAAAAAATTGAATTTTTAATAAGTATTAATAACCTGTCTATTTTTCTGAAAATATTTTCAACTAGCACTTCGCTAGCGACTTCGTCCGCGCAGATTTAGTAGGTAGTCCATAAACTTCAACGCTCCCTCTACCTTAAAACCTCTACTTTAAAAGGCTTTAAAGATTTCTACTGCTGATTCTGTGGTCTCAGGATCAGTGCAACTATTCCCCCCGTCAGAGATTGATTATGCAAAAATTGTTAGATCTGTTTCAATTATCCCACTTTAAGTTTGTTCATACCAATTTCTACGTAAATTGAAACAAACAATAATGTCGTCCCCTAAAACCTTCATCACCTCTTTTCGCCCTTTTAGGGGTTTATTGCAGAAAAATCTTTGGGTTTTCAACATTATTGCAATTTTCGTAGGGATATCTATATTTTTCTAAAATAAAACAAAGCCTTTGTTTTATGTTAATAATATAGCTTTCTATTGGCGATAGAATTTTTAAAATCAGTTGAGTAGTTTTTGAGCCAAATCGTAACAAATAAATCTTTCCTCTTTATAATATTAGTTTAGAATCAGGGATTCCCAAAGTAGTCAATATCGAACCCTTGGCGTCGAAATCGCTTTCCCAGTCGACGAGGTCTAAAAACCGACCCCTATTCAATTCAATTCAATTTATTAATCATCACATTGTGTTTGAAATAATTATATAAAATAAATTTAGATGTACAGAAACAGTTAGTCTGCAGATTTATTATAATTGCCCAAAACTATGATATTTACCTTGATGTAATTAATAAGCGCGAAGCTCGTTTCCGCGGAGTCCTGGGTCTCAATAAACAGTAGTTTGTGTCGCTGTAAGCTGGCCACCACACCCTGATCATACCAGGCGCCGACTACGCTTTCTAAGTACATATACGACGTGAAGAAACACACTACGCCGTCTGGTACACACGCCGATATCTGCGAGAAAACAATAGACATTACTTATTCAAATTTTACAGCCCATCCCATTGAATGATTAATTCGTATAAGTAGAAGGGAAATTAACCCTCAAAAAGCATTTAGTAACCGTCGGACTCGCGCACGAATTGTTCCGTACCATTATCTATAAAAACGGCAAAAAAATAATGTCTGTTGTATGGGAGCCCCTTAATTATATATTTTTTTTTATAGCGGCAACATAAATACATCGTCTATGAAAATTTCAACTGTCTAACTATCACGGTTCATGAGATACAGCCTGGTGACTGATACGGACTGATAGCGGAGTCTTAGGTCCCGTTTTACCCTTTTGGTACGGAACCCTAAAAGCGTGCCATAAGAGTAAGCGCGCACTACGTTTTTTTTCGCTGCGGGGCGAAAATGCACTGCGGCGTAATGTCATATCGCAGTAGTGTAACAAAGAGTTTAACAGCCGCAAAAAGTTTGTACAAGTTACAACTGATATGCGGCGCGGGCGGCGGTCGATCATCTTTTTGTAACATATTAGAAAAGCTTTGACTGCGCGCAGTAACGGCATTTTGCTGTTACGTTTTATATTTTATTGTATTTTCCGACATTCCTTAACATTATTAATTATTTAAACATTATTTATTCAATTAAGTCATTCTATGTTATTCGAAGAACTTTTCTGGGTAATTGTTCGGTTCACCAAATATTTTATTTATAGAACCGCCCGTTGATTAAATGATTAGGTATTGAAAAGAGGATGTACCCAAAACTCTAATTAAAAGAGCAGAAATAAAGCTAATTCTACTAAATCTATTTTAAAACATTGATGCGACATTACGCCGTAGTACCCGCGCTTGCTGTCTTCTTTTTGCCGCACCTTGGAATATCGCAGGCATTTTCGCGGCGAAAAATTTGTAGTGCGCGCCTAGCCTAAATCTTCGGCTTAGGAGGCGTACGCCACGCCCAGTTCTATATGAAACATTGTTTATTTTTATAAACGTCTCTCGATTGCCGGTTACCTGAGAACTACTCACCTCTACAAGTAACTGTCCATAGTTTCTTATGACGGCTACATCTTCTCTAGTTTCGTATTTAGACGAAATCGCCACTTGATCGCTGCCTTTTGATACTATCTGGAAACAGTATTATTTTACTATCCTCCCTATGACATGGAACTGGCAATATATGCGTGTACAAGTAAACGTCTGCTTAACAATTCGTGGAAGATAGACGAGACCAATCTGTCCCAGCAAAAGTGCAGTTGATTAACCTTTTGAACGCCAGAGCATAAACGCATCGGTTTTCGTTCAGTCGTCGTTTTTTTGTCGGCTCTAGCCGACGGTGGTGTGTCGGGCAATTTTTCATTTGTCATAATAAGATGTCATGTTATAGAAGTGTCTTGTGCCCTGAATAGGACAGTTAAAAGCTATACTCTATCCGTTTAGGTAGTTAACTAAAGGTAAACAATCTTGATGTGTCTTTTTACACAAATTCATATTAAACAAATAAACTACTTTTCAAACTTATGATTCAATTGATTTAGTATTCGTTACTGTTGTATTTACTTTGGTTTTTACTTGCATTTTATTTTTAAACTGAGTTTTTAAGTAAAAAGTTACATCAAGATTGTTTACCTTTAGTTAACTACCTAAACGGATAGAGTATAGTATAATTATTTTATATGTCTTTTTCAATCTCGGTACCCAGACCTTTGCTAGTCGTACGAGGGGCCAAGACATTTCTAATGAAATGGGGCACTTACCGACGATTATCCCTAAGTGCACAATGAACGTATACCCAAGAATAATCCCTGGTTGGTGCAGATATTTTTTTTAAGTAAACGTTACTCCACACTAGGAATTTCTTCTGTATCGTGGGTGCGTTTACAAACATACAAACTCATCACAAACAGCAAGACTCGAAACAACTATCTGTAGGCCATATACAAATATTTATTCCGTGCTGGTATGGAGGTATGCGGTACAGAGAGCAAAGTCCCGCATACCTCCACTGAAAATTGGAGGATCCTCCGACCAGACGGTTGTTGTGTCTGGTGGGCAACTGTCCGATAGTTGATATTCGGACTGTTGTATACGCTTGCGCGATGTAGGATGTCGATGTTAGTTCGTCGTAGATGGCGCTGCGGTTCTTTTTGTTGCCGTACAAATTTCGCTTCTTAGTTTTTCATGTTGCGGCATTGATGCCGCTACATCGGAATCGAACCCGCGACACGCAGCGCAGTAGTCAATCGCTCTACCACTGCGCCAACCGTGTCGTCATCAATGGAAATGAAGTCCATGCATTTGGCTGGCTTAAGTGGATTGGCTAAAACTATGATAGGTCTATGGCCATTTAAATATACACGGATAACATGATAGTTATTATTTTATCAGCAGGTAGTGAATCCTAAGAAGAGGTAGATTACCATACAGAAGATAACCCAAATTCACTTACCATGGGTAATATACAAGGCCTGGCTAGCGTCATTGTGAACGAACTCATTATCACTGGATTGAAGTCCAAGATCTTTGGGTACATGTCTAAAGGCGATAACGTTCCTGCAAAATAATTAAAAGTTATATTATCATTGTTTTCTATGGATGCGTCAATAATTGTAATTTCAACCTTATGTCAAACATTATTAAAGTGTATTTGAAACGACGTGCGCTCGTGATTTACAACGGTTGAACACTAAACAATCTTAAAAGTTTTAAACTAACCTGACGTGATGATAACTGATTGAAACCTAGCGAATACTGGCCGCATGGCTATCGAAGAGTCCATGCATCTAGAAGAATAAAGGTATAAGTTAGCATTATTTACGTCTGGCCTAAAAAGATTTAACTTCCTGAGGTTTAAAGAAAAACTGCTATAAAATGTTTCTTCAAGATGAGATAACATAATCAGATCATCTGAGAGCCAATTCTACAATTTTTAAGCGACACTCGCATCTCAGTCGCAATCTGTCAAAAAAACATTGTTAGGGTTCCGTACCCAAAGGGTAAAAACGGGACCCTATTACTAAGATTCCGAAAACTTCTTTAACTGGCTCTCAGATGTCAAATTTAGAATTGTCAGATTCTAATTTGAAAAAACCAGGGATCATTATTTGATATGACGAAAAAATCATACTTACGAGAAATGAAGAATAGGGTTCGAAACCGTTGGAGTCTTATCATCAAACGGCTCAATAATGATAGTGAATCCTTTAGTGTAAGTGGATACTAAAGTAGCTAGATGTGTAATAAGAGTGAGTGACGCGAAGTTTGATGGGTCGGGAATCTCTAATGTCTTCATGAGGGAGGATAGGCGGCTCGCGCAGAAACGCAGGGGTTTGCGTTCTATGCACACGCGATTTTGTACGTCTTTTAGGAAACCTGGAAAGTTAATTAAATCAGATATTGACTGTTGTTATTTTTTTATGAATAAAACCGTGTGCCAATCATAGTTGTGACCAATTTGCAAATATGAATGTAGTGTTTTTAAGGCTCTTTGCTTTAATCCCTAATTCGAGATGATTTAATCCATCGTCATTAAGTTCGTTAAGCCTTAAGTATTTGGCTATTTGTGGTCAAATACTATTTAGATTTTTTAAATATATTCAAAACAACATAATAAAATATTTACCTGCTGGAGATTCTTGTACAACATGTTGTATCCTTAGCCTAGTCTTTATGTACTCTATAAACCTCTTCAGGAAGCTGAGGAAGTGTTCTGCATTTCTTATGTTCCCGGGGACCACCTCTGTAAATACAATTAATTTTAAGCTAAGCTTATTTTTTGTACCTGGAAGACTTTATAGTGGTATGCGGTACAGAGAGTAAAGTCCCGCACACCTTCACTGATAAATGGGAGGATCCTCCGACCAGACGGTTGTTGTGTCTGGTGGGCAACTGCCCGATAGTTGATATTTGGACTGTTGTATATGTAACATACATATACAACAGTCAAAATATCACAAATCGCACGGAGAACTTTGCTTGCGCGATGCAGGATTTCGTTTTTAGTTCGTCGTAGATGGCACTGCGGTTCTTTTTGTTGCCGTACAAATTTCGTTTCTTAGTTTTTCATGTGGCGGCATTGATGCCGCTACAACTTTAATAGGCATTTTGCAAGGGATTAAATTTTCGAGCTGTTGCTATTATGAAATGTCAATAAAATGTCTGCAGCGAGCCAAGCAACTGTATAAGTTCTTAACCTTTTGAACGCCAAGCCACTAATTCGCCATATTTTTTTTCACGTCATATTTGTGACGTTTGGCATACAGGGCACGCGCTTGCTTGTCACGTATATGTGACAATGGCGTTCATAGATTAAAGCACACACATCATAACTTATACAACTGCCAAAGTGAGAACGGTAAAATAAGGTCGTAAATTAAACTTCATGTTAAGAGATGCGTGGCAGATCAAGGTGAAGATGTCGGGTTTAGCTCGACTCCTACCGAAAAGACGGCCCCGAACTAGCAAAGGATAGAGTCGTGTGGATAAGGGAGGCCTTTGCCCAACAGTGGGACGAAATAGGCTAGATAGCATGAGATAATTCTCAAGTTTTTTTTTTGAGCTTTATTTTCCACCCTTATTAATACTGGTTCGATGCTCTCGCCAAGAATGCAGGGCGTTAACAACAATAACAAAGTACTTACCATTAAGTACGTCATCAGGTAAGATGGGGTTGCCCAGTACGGCGTCAGTTTCCCTCTGCACGGCGGCTTGGCGCAGCCCCTCCACCATCTGCTCGTACTCAACCGTCAATCGCGCTGCGTCTGCCTCGCGGATTCTACATACAAAACGTTCATATCTTAAGCTTTTGGAGAAAGTTTTATTTATTTATTTTATTTAACCATTTATGTACACACACTTAATACAAAAGATAAGAAGAAGGAAACAGAAAAATAGGTACAAAGGTGATGCTTATTTCTATAGAAATCTCTTCCAGCATACCTGCGAAAGGAGAGTCGAATAAAAGAGATGTAGACATCATGTGTAAAAGTTATACATAGATAAAGTTGAAACAATGGCTGGCCTGTTGGTCTAGTGGTTAGTGACCCTGACTGCTAAATCGGAGGTCGTGGGTTCGATTCCCACCCAGGACAAATCTTGTGTGATGAGCATGATCATTTGTTCTGTGTCTGGGTGTAATTTGTATAATATGTATGTATTTGGAAATTTATAAGTATGTTTATCAGTTGTCTGGTTGCCATTATTATTATTATTATTAATGCATTTTAAATATAACATACAATATATAAATATCATAATAATATACTAAATAATATTATAAGATAAATAATAATACATACTTATATGCAACTATGGCGGGAAGGAAAGATAGTGTTCCCACAAATCTTTCTACTTTTGATTCTTCAAATCAATAATTTGTAACTATACTCAAACTCCAGTTTATGTTTTTATCATCCCAGGTTTTAATTGTCATGATTCCATTTATGTTTCCGGGCTTTTAGAGGAGGTATTACCAACTCTATGTTACTTACTTCCACGAACATTAGGTAAATATACTCTACCTATACCGATCTCTGGAAATTACCCTCTGTAGCATCGGCCGTTAAGGAGTCTTCGTTAGAAATATCGAATGAACTGAGCTTTCCCTATACAGGTTATAAACTAAAAAGTCAAGACTGCGGCCTGTTGTTATCTCTTTCCAAAACTCTAATTGGGTCACGCCAGCACCACAGGCATGCAATATCACCATCAAACCAGAGAAAAGAGACAGATATTGGCCGTACAGTAATTTTGTCTGTCTCTAAAGAGTGGTCCAAGGCTTGGAACCGGTTTAAAAATAACCGGTTATTAAATGTTATAAATCGGTTTTATTGTTTATTTCGTTCGGAGTCGAAACTTTAAAAGAGCGTTATGAAGAACCCTAATTAACCGGTTTATTCCGCGAGAGCCGAGCAACACGCGGCGTCCGCTTTCGGCGGGGCAGTAGTGCAGCCGGTTTTTATACTTCAGCACGGCTGCGCATTGGAGGTAGGCGACAATAACCGTTCAAAACCGGTTAATTCAACAAAACCTATTTACGAACTTTTGTAGCTTATTACCGTTTAATTGGCGTTAAAGGTAGAACAAAACCGAAATCATAAGTTCCCTATGTACTAAGGCGTTTCGAATTTTTTTCCGGTTTCTAATCCCTGGAGTGGTCAATTTTGTTAAGGTATTAGTAGGTAGGTATACAAACTACCCACCAAAACGAACAAATAATGAAATTACGTAAACTCACTGAGCCACAGTCTTCTCAAGCTGCTGCAAGGCCATCGTGCTCCTATCTATAGTCCGCCTCGTCACCTTCACGCTAAGCGAGTCTATGCATACGTTGTCGATGTTGTGTGCCTCGTCGAACACGACCACGGCCTCTTTGTTCATCTCCTTCGACACCACTTCGGCAATCTTCGGGTCCAGGAGGTAGTGGTACGAATACACTACGATTTCAGCATGGATTATCTGATGAGAAAGTACATTGTTACCTGTGAAGTTATACTGTGTGGTAGTCAAATAAAATTAAGGTTGTACTGCAGTCTAAATTGTTTGCTAATCAAGTCTTATTGGTGTCGCGTTTTCGTACAAAACTAGTGCTTAAAACTATAGACAAATATCTGTTTTCACTTACGTCTCACCTATAGCGTTAATAGAAGCGCGCTAGCATTCATTTCCGCGTTTTTTAGCATTAAAAATGTGCATTACATATTTCAAAATAAAGAGTAGACAGTTGTTTATTTACCAGCTAAGCACACAACATTAACTCCCAACAATTTTTGATTTAAAACTTTACTATCTTAATATCTTTTCCCACCTAACTCTGTACTAAAATTTATCGAAAACGGTACAGTAATTTAAAAGTTACAAACATACAAACTCACTTTTGCATTTGTAATATTAGTTGGGATTTTTCAACTTACAGCAAATCTGGAGAGGAAGTAGGGACACCAGTTCCTGTCTGCGCCATACTGCTTCATGTCATCGATAGTGTACACCCCGTACGGCAACATTGACTCTTTGCCTTCGCGGTTGAAACCCTCGTAGAATTGACCTGAGGAAAGCCATTTAGATTAGAAAGATGTGAAGATGGAGACAGCTTTGTTGGCTTATTAAAGAAAGAAAAAAACCGGACAACCGCGAGTCAGCCTCGCGCACCGAGGGTTCCGATTCAGTCTTGATTTTTTCCGAGTTTACATTACCTTTTTTTTAAAACTAACTAATTATCTAACAAACTGGACTGTATGTTGTCTGAAGAAATAAAGATTTATTATTATTGGGGACTCATTGTATGGGGTTTAATTGGTTTAATAATAATGAGAGTTTTCTGAAATGACGTCCAACGGGCGGTAGCACTGAGGCGTCGGATCCAGGCACCTGTTAACCTTTTGACCGCCACGGTCGGCTACCGCCGATAAATAAAAAAGTGCCCAACACGCCACCGTCGGCTAGAGCCGACAAAAAAAACGGCGAATATGTGGTTTGGCGTCGGGGGCACACCAATGCGTTTATGCTCTGGCGTTCAAAAGGTTTCCCACATTATATGTTACGTTTTCAAAGTCGAGGATCTCTCACCTAGGTAGCGTCAAATGGTGGCGTGAATTTTCGCGAAAACCGTCATTTCTACTATATCTGCCTAGCCTAGAATACTGAACTGATGTGAAGTGAAAGATAAATTTATTATAGATAGTGCATGGTTATTTTAGGTTTGCAATCTTATAATATCAAAGAAATTTTTAGTCTAACAAAAAACTTACAAATAGGCACAGAGCTGTCTGATTCATGTCTGTCCCTGATGTAGCTGGCTGTCAGTGCGTGGCATTTACCATCTACCAGCTTGCCTTCCCTCTCTCTGGATACCTAGGACAAACAAGGTTTTACATTCAGGTTTGAATAACTTGATGGTCTGTGGAACAATACAGTAGTAACTATTCTATATTTTTTTATAATAACCATGGATTTTTGGCTCTTTTAAACAGTTTAGAAATCAATTTCAAAATGGCAATACTGATGCCTACTAAGATCATAATTTTTTTGACTGGCCTGTTGGTTGCGTGTCCCTGACTGCTAAGCCGGAGGTTGTGGGTTTGATTCCCACCCAGGACAAATTTTTGTGTGATGAGCATGATCATTTGTTGTGTCAGGGTGTAATTTACCTATAATATGATATGTATGTATTTAGTAATATATAAGTATGTTTATCAGTTGTCTGGTTGCCATAGCACAGGCTCTGCCTAGTTTGGGATCGGATGACCGTGTGTGAGTTGTCCCAAGATATTATTATTATTATAATTCTCCTGTCCCAATTTATTTGGGGTTGATGCACACACATTGTATGTCTTCTTTTTCTGTACTTCTCTATTTTTCATCTCAGTACTCAGCTCCTTTCTATCTGTCACCGGAAAATGGCAAACTCCCTAAGATTTGAAAAAATAGTCAACTGAACATTTGGAATAATTTTTATGCATCAAAATTTTATGGTCTAAATATCTCAGTGTCGGTTCGAGAAATTGTGGACTGACATAAAATGGTGACCAATTTTGATGCATAAAAAGTATTCCAAATGTTCAGTTAACTATTTATTGAGAGTTATTAGTAGAAAGCTACACTATTACTGAGTGTAATAGGCATTTCTAGCCGTTTCCTGTGGGTAGTTAATCCTCTGAAAACAACTAGTTAATACTAATGCAACATGTGGGAGTGGAAGGCAACAGGGAGTTTTTTCCAGCTGTTAGAAAATTTTGATTGACTGAAAAAAAAACAATACTTAGTTCTTACATCAGGATGTATGCAAAGGTTCTTCCTAGAGGTCAACACGACACCCGTGAGGCTTGGCTTCTCTCCTTGGCACTTCTCATAGTACTTGATCAAGTTTTTTAACTCTTCCAGTACCTTCTCTATCTCGGGCACTGTTCGAGAGCAGTAGATAAGTTTTCTGAAAGAAAAAAAATTATAAGAATAAGGCTCTCAGATGTTAGCCTGTAAATGAAGATCTATTCTTTACTATACTATGATGCATAGTAAAATTTGAGTGATTATAGGTTTTAAAACCCATTTTCACATGGGGGAAACACACTGGCAAAAGCTAGTGCAATGTAATGTAATACAACGGGGTTTCTTAAGGTACCTGATGTGATGAGGGTTATGTATCATATACGCAACAATTAAAGAGAGAAGCGATATGGTTTTGCCGGTTCCTGAAGGCATCTCCAATAATCCATGGCCCTGAAAAAATAATGGTTGAATATGTTAAGTAATTGATATTGTTTACATATAATGTCAATGTTTTTGATGCATAACCTAAAATGTATATGGATTGCAATTTATATCTATATTATATCTGTGTTATGGGCTTTATGAATGAAACATGAATTGGATTTTTTCGGAAAAGTATTTATAATGCTTGCTTGAGCATCAATACATTTGTGACACAACAAAGACCGCGGAGGCGCGAAGTGCCATTCTGCCAATGGTAAGAAAATACACAATGTATGTAAAGAATTACTTACTTTAGCGTCTATAGCTCGTTTTAACTCCAACATGTAGGCATACTGCTCTGGATAAATGTAATCGTAAGGGAAATAAACAAGAAGACCGTCCACGGTGAGCCTGTAAATAACAAAACACACACCATAAAACATCAAATGGCACTTTAGACCGCAATGAACTTCTATTATCCTGATTTACGTACTTCATGATCGAAAATTAACTTTATTTAGTGATTTATTTAACGAAATTTTAGACAAAAAGAAAACGACGGACGAGGTTTCGGCTTCTCGTCCAAACCTGTCCGAACTTCTTTGCTTTTTGTTTGACCTGGCTTTGACAGCTTCATTTTGACATTAGCACTGACATTCATGCCTGAGCGTTTACGACGCCGAATCAATCAGCTAAGCGTAACAGTAACTTCTGAAAAAACAGTTACGTTCGACTTCCAGCCGAACCCAGATTTAGCATAGTCAATTTATACTAAAATGGAATGACTATCTGTTTGATCTTCATAATCCATTACTCAGTTACTGGGTAAATTTACGAAGATGGGAACGAAATAGTGGGATAAAGATATTTTACTCATTTCACCCTGAACTAAATTAGAATATATTTTTCCATGAAATTATGGTATATAAACTAAATCATGAAGTATTTATTTTCTCTTCTTTTATTTTGAATAGAAATTAGCAGGAAAAGTAATAAAACGTTTATTCTTATGTCAAATTGTCAACAACAAAAATGGCTGCAGAGTTGGCGTCTTTCATAGAATTAGACATTCTATGAGTATTTTGTTTTTTATTAATAGTTAACGCGTTGTTCCCTGTTGTTTATAATGTGCAATGAGTTATTTGTTTACACAATTCGAATGGTCATGATATTTTCTTGATAAATACTTGTCTAGTTTCAAATAGGGAAGATAGTATTACGTCGAACAGAAGTTCTAATATTTTATAACTCTATCGTACCGGATCGCCGCGAATCTATGAAATTCAATTTGTGATTATTATAATGAATTAAATAAACAATACTGCAAGATGGAACTGGAAGACGTGAAAGTGTGTCGCATTTGCTCTATAATGGACGTGAAATTGCACGATCTGCGATCACACCCATTAGAATCTTATTATGAGTCTGTAATAGGAACCAATGTAAGTTGGTCCTTTGTTTATTTATTTAGATATTATAATAATAAATATATATCTATCTAATCTATTTACTTTAATTGCCTCTATATTGTCCCACTGCAAAACAAAGGCTCCCACTGCAAAACAAAGGCCTCCTTCTCCTTTTAACACAATAGCAGAATATAACATAAAAAAATATTATTTTTCAGTTTGCCATGTTTTTGTTTTGGTCAGACATCTTAGGCCTAGGTTTAATACAAGTATAAATGAAGGGCTTCTTCCTTAGCTGCTGTTATCAGTTACAAAAAAAAAATTGGTGCATAATAATTGTTAGAACTCTGAAGAGTTTTAAATATAGGATATGTAACTATAACTACTAGCTTACTCTCCATCACTATCTGGGGCCACATTATTTCTATAATATATAAATATACTAATATAATAAAGCTGAAGAGTTTGTTTGTTTGTACATGCTAATCTCTGGAACTACCAGTCGGATTTGGGAAAATCTTTTGTATATGATAGCCACATTTATGAGGAAGGCTAAACGGGAATGGGAAATTCCTATGGGTACGGGAAAAACTGGGATATGCGCATACCAAGTAACGGGCAAAAGCTAGTTACATAATATATATTTCCACTTTTATATGTCAACATCCACACTCCTGAGTCAGTCTCATATAATCACAACCTAAGATGATAATTGAGTTTTAAATGAAATCTCTGAAATGTAATGCTTCAAAATTCACCATAAATACTATTGCTAACCTATTATTATTCTATTCCAGACTCAATACACCAACTTGCCACCATATGCCTGCTTTGAATGTGCAGCACTTGTTAGAAAGTTTTATTTCTTTAGACAAAAATGTCTAAGGAGCCAGGCAGTACTCCACAGCACTGCAAATTCTGTTGGCAAGGTAAACATGATTAGAACTCTTACCTTCTAATTATTATTGACTTACTTATAAATACTACTTATGTTTTTTATTACTATTTACTTATTATAATAAATAATAGAACCTAATTTAAACTAAACTTATGTTTCAGCTAAAAACTAAAGAAATAGTATTAATAGATAGAAAAGGCCTCCACATTACTTCAAACCTTGAAATTGTCAACTTGCCGAAAATAGAGGTATTACAGCTACCAAAACCTCAATTAGATGCGAGTGTAAAGCTTGAACCAGGCAGTGAAGATGATGATGACAAGTTTAAAATTGAAGATCACAACTACACTTCCTTTAACGCTACGGATCCCAGTTTCTCCAGTGATGATGATGAGGATGACGAACCTCTGTCACTTCATAAGAAGAAGAAAACTCAAACTGTAAAAGCGGTTAAAGAAAAGGTATACTTGAAACAGGAATTTGAGCCCGAAGTAAGTAAATTTTTAAAAAGCTTCCAGCGATGAATATCCTAGCTTGAAGGGTCGCCTTTTTTATGATAGCTTGCTTTGTAGACGAAATAGCTGGTCTCTTCAAGCACCGTGATCCTATGGGTTGGGAAAAATTATTTTGATTGAAGGTAAATAATATAATTAATCCGTTTTTACAGTTTGCTGGTGGCTCTACTGATACAATTGAAGTTGAAATTCCCAAAGTGGTTCCGAAGAAAAAGAAACGGCAGTTGAAAAGACGAGTTGTTAAGAATAAAAAAGAGGTGTCTAAAAAACCAAATTTGTCAAGTGAATTCAAATGGAATGATTTTGCACAGTACATTGATGTTATTACTTTAACGGTATGTAGAAATGCAAATGTATCTGATATGTTTTAGCTATTTTTAATAGAATCTGTTGTCCTCAAATGGTTTTTACGATTATTTGTGTTATTTTCATTTTCTTACTCATATTCATATCTTTATTTGCATTCTATAATGTGTGAAGATCTCATGGGCTTAAAGCTAAGGTACAATGACGAACCCTGTAGGGTACAGCAAAAAGTATAAAATTAATGTTTGAAAATAAAATTAATACAATCAATTAACGATTTTAAAACATTTCCTTATTATTAATTAACTTAATAATAATATTTATTTGAGATCAGTTATAACTTAAAATGATTAGATAGGATTAAATTATAATATATTTTATAATCTTTTTCTTTTAAATAAAACAAAGTCGGGTTTGTTACACCATTTATTACTCAAGAACGGATGGACCGATTTTGAAGATTTTGGTTTGCTGGATTTGCCTTTGCCCCGAATAGCAGAATAACGATTATAAGATAGCAAAAATGAAAGCAATAAATGTACAAAAAACATTTTTGGAATACAACACCATTTCTGTGATATGCGTTAAAAAAATATTCTGAGGCGGTACGAAGTTCGCTGGGAGTGCTGGGACCACTAGTAATAATATATTTATTTATGTATGTATGAGTGTGAATTCTTACCAACTAACAATGTATGGTGTCTGTTTGTGTGAAATATTTTTTTGACATGTTGTCATTTTATGTTTGTGAAATGTTATGTGAAAAATTTCGTTGTTATTTTTTTCTAAAACTGTCGGTGCCTCAGATGAAACTCATCTACCAAAACTGTTATTCTGATTTTATCTTGTGTTTCCAGTTGGAAGAGCAGAAAGAAGAGATACAGAAGCGGAAGGAGTCATCAAACTTTTTGAACTCTCCCTTCCAATGTAATCTCTGTTACAAAGGGTTCATTGATAATGATGCCTGGAAGCATCATGTCAGCAAACATGCTCCGGTAAATAATTAATCCCTTACAAAAGACATTAAACAATTAATAAATTAAAAAGCCGTTATCCTAGATAGACAATTATAATCATTATTATTAGATATTATTCTTCAGTTGTTCGATCTGCCAGTCTCTTGTCTGTTTGGGCAAGGTTCAGCTTGACTAAATATCCAATTTACTGTTTAAGTGGTAGTATAATCTATATATTTGTTAATTTGTCTTCAGACTGCAGGCAGCATAGAGTGTGAAGTCTGTAAGTTTAGGTTTAAAACCAAGCGCGCCTATCAGAAACATGCGTCCAACCACGAGAAAAAATACGCCTGTAAATCATGTCCATACATATCCACTAACACGTAAGTAAAATATTCTGTAAACACACTTAAAAAAAAAAACTCTCTTTTACCTAGTACCTGTACCTGTTTTAAAAGAAAAGTGGATCTAAAACGCTTCCCTGTGGCATACCTTGACACTAATCTTCTCTATTTATTATTTGGCAACAATTTGACATTTTTTATCTATGTTTAATTAAATTATCTGTTTGTGACATGCATATAAATAAACCTATTATGCCAAAATGAGTTTGTAAAGAAAAATAATTATGTAATAAATTGGTGATCAACACCGTCAATAGCTTTAGTTAGGTCAATGGATGAAAATGTAATACATTTTTAATACACAATATTTGTATATTAGTTATATTATCATAGTAAAAAAGCTCTCTTTTACCAGGACTCAAGCTAAGCAGCATCAAGGGTGGCATAAAGGAATTACTTTCAAGTGCAAGTTTTGCGATGAAATCTTTACGTAAGTTGCGAAAACTTATATAAACTAACAGGTTAAACTGTGCAGCATACATTTAGATGTGTAAAAAAAATAATTGTCGTTAAAATAATGGGTTGTGAACGATTTGGTGAAGTTAAAGTAAAACTCCATATCTGTTCTTCAAAATACAGGATTTTCCTTAGTTTGAAGGAGTAGTACCAACACTATAATAATAATAATAATGTTTATTGAAATAATAAGTTTACATAAAGTGTTACATATGGTTCAATATTATATATTTTTATATTGGCCTATAATAGTATTATAATAATCTAGATAAAAACTATGGTAAGACAAGTATAACATTACAGTTACAAAAATAAAATTCTGAAGGCAATATAGTGCGTTGCCCCATCTAGGTTTATTTAAACCTGTGTTTCAGGCCATCTCTCTACGACGGTACTTTTTAAATAGGACAGTCAATTAATTAAATTAAAATATATTTTCATTATCTAAGTAGGAACAATGTTTTGCGCTATCTTATTATGATAAACTATGCTTATGGTATGTATTTATAACTAAAACTAAAATTATTATAATATTAGGTTAGGTAAATACAGTTAAGTCAGCTACTTTATTTCAGCACCTCTAGTAGTTTTTCNATAACTAAAACTAAAATTATTATAATATTAGGTTAGGTAAATACAGTTAAGCAACACTGATGTAATCTAGACTGTTTTTTTCGCTCAGTAAATGATTTCTTACTTACTTAACTTTTCTCCCGTCAGAATATGGACTTCTTACATGAGTCACGTGCGTATCAAACACCCGTCGGAGTTCATATGCGGTTTCTGCGGGTACTCGTTTATCAGCAAGCTCGGCCTCGCCATGCACAAGACTATGATGCACAAGGATGTCCAAGTATGTCCCCTTACTTCGGTTTGATACTTTGAACTGCTCTGCTCGATGTCACCCTGACTGGACGACGCGACGTCGAGCGAAGCCGGCTGTCGCTGTGGCTCATTCTAACTTGAGTCCCAGCATTATGTTGAGGGATGGCTGTTTTGCGCAGATGCCGATTTCCCCTATTTTTAACCGACTTCAAAAAAGGAGGAGGTTCTCAATTCGGTTGTATGTCTTTTTTGTGGTTGTTACCGTCATTTCTGAACCGATTTGTGTATTTTTTTTCGTGTGAAAGTATACCTAATACTTTCCTATTGGTCCCATAGAAATTTCATCAAAACCTCTTCAGTAGTTTTTTTAATCAAAATAGTTGGAAAAAATATGTCATCCAAGGAAACAAAATTGCACAACACCACTGAAAAGTAATTTGCTTTCCTGTAAAGTCAAAATACTTTTCAGTGGTGTTGTTAACTTTATTTTTGTTTCTTTTATTTGTTGTTTGCCTCTCTTTCTCTTTCTTTCATTCCATGCTCAACTCCTATAAGCATCTCATGCAAGCTATTTTGAACTCTATTTTAATAAAAAAATAGTTAATTATGAGTTAACACTAAATACCTGATCAGAGGGAACCTGATCATTAATTCTACAAACTTTTAAGCATGCAGCAAGAATTGGCGCTCAGATATAAAAATGTCTTGTCCTTATGTTTAGGAGAAGGAGAAGGAGAAAGAGAAAGCAGAAGAAGAAAAGGTAGAAGAGAAGACAGAAGATGGCCCATACTGTAAAGAGTGTGACGTCAAGTTTATATCGACGGAGGCGTACAAGAGACACATAGTGATGTCGGTCAAGCACACCGAGAGTACAGATTCTATGTAAGTAGCTATAAGGTTCAGTTTTGACATCTAATTCAAGTCGTTATCGATGTTTCAACGCGTGCTGATATTAATCAAGCTCAATGCTGGTCGACATAAGGTCTTGTTTCGTTTGTTTGAAATTCAGTAAAAATCGATATCAATCTTCACGCATACGTGACACATGTAAATTTATTCAGTTGAAATAAGGTTTAGTTTTGTTTGTTGTTCAACAGTAAAGGCTGCCGGACGTGTGGCGCGACGTTCGAGAACTCGGAAGAGTTACGGCTGCATCATCGTAAGGAACACACGCGGAAGAGACCCAAGAACTACGGGAAGAAACGTTCCAACATGACTTGGCCTTCCAAATGTGAACACGTAAGTTTAAAAACTGCTCAAATGTTCTGGTCATATTTCGACACTTGCAAAACCTATAGGATAATTGCCATTGACCTAGAATTAGAATCTTGAAGGACTATTTTGAAGAATTATATGGAACAACTTGGGGAGCGTTCAAGTATTACGTAACGCAATTTTTGAAGATTCTTGACCCCCCCTCCCCCTCCCTAAACGTTACGTATCATCCAAGTGACAATTTTTACCTAAAAGTCATAATTATGTCTACTACTCTCATGCTACCAATTTTTTTAATTAATAAATGTCATTTCAAGAAAAATATTGATGTTTATTTTTGTTTGGCAAAATGACTACTGTTTAGTGACTGTGTAACTCGAAAATATGTTTAGTGAGCTAGCGTTAAATAAAAAAAAAACATGATACGTAACGCGTTACTCGAACACCCCTCCCGCCCCTGTAACGCATCGTAACGTTTTACAAGACCCCCCCTCCCCCCAAATTGCGTTACGTAATACTCGAACGCCCCCTTGACTGGTTTAAAAAAAAGGTTTTTTTTTTTAAACGTTTCTTTAATTTGAGGCTATTTTAGTAGTTCAAACTTGACTAATCTCGAACTGAGGACAGAAGCGCGAATTTGTAAACCTATCACCGTGTAAATCTAGATGAAGTGAGCTATCAATCCATACAAACAAGATAGAATGTCAGTTCACTTCATGCTCACTTCACCTAAATTTATACAGTGAGAAATTGACAGAATAGACCTTCTGAACAAAAGTTACTTAATAGTAAAATTGTTGAGTTATTTAAAATTTGATGTGTTCAAAGAACAAATAATTGGTTGCAGTGCAGTGAAGTGATCGCGAACGCGCGCGAGTACTGGACGCACTTCCGGCGCGCGCATCCCGACAAGAACTACCCCATACAGAAGAACCACATCTGCGATATCTGCGGGAAGAGCTTTAGGGTATGTCTTAGAACAAACGATGGTACCTTCTAGGAAAAAATAACGTAAAATACCGACTAACAAGCAAAAAATCTAAGTAATAAATGTTAAAGACCTGTTTGCATTAATCAGTTAAACTTGAAGTGCTTTGTAAATACTTGAAGGGACGCTTTTAGGGCGCGATTCTCCTCCACATTCATTATGCGCGCTATAAAGGTTTGGAATATTTTGCCGGCAGCTGTGTTCTTTATCGGTAACCCGTCAGCCTTCAAAGAGAGTGAATGGGCATTCTCTAGGTATTTTGTTGCAAGATACACTTTAGCTAGATCGAGGTTCAGGTGCTGGCTCTTAGCGCTAAAAATGCGTTGTGTATAAAATCATCATCTTCCTGCCCTTATCCGATGTTACTTGGGGTCGGTGCAACACGTTTTGTTCTTCCATTCTGCCCTGTCAACCGTCACGCTATCACTAACTCCCTTTTCTTTCATATCACTCCTAACACAATATTTTCTTTGACCACCCTTGCCATCCATCCACATTTATATTCATAACTCTTTTAGTTACGTGCATTTCATCCCTCCTCTTCACATGACGATACCAAGATAAGCAGTTTCCTTTTAACTTTTCCGTTACTGGCGCCACTTTTAAGCTACCTCTAATGAACTCATTTCTCACTTTTTCCATTCTCAATACTCCACACATCCATCTCAACATTCTCATCTCCACTACATACAATGCGTTGTACATAAAATATGTCACAGAAATGAATAGAAGTATGAATAGAGTAGACCTTATGAATAGTGCAATAAACTTTTATGACAGCACGGTTGGCGCAGTGGTTGAGCGATTGACTGTTGCGCTGCGTGTCGCGGGTTCGATTCCCGCACGGAACAATTATTTGTATGGCCTACAGATAGTTGTTCCGGGTCTGGCTGTTTGTGTATGTGACTTTGTATGTTTGTAAACGCACCCACGATACAGGAGAAATTCCTAGTGGGGGGCGACGTTTTTTAAAAAAAATAGAAAGTTCATCGACCCCGTGAACCCGATCCTCTTTAAGAAAATACAATATCACGAAAACCACTAATTACCTTCTACATCCACAGGGCAACGCCTTCCTCATATACCACAAGCGCACGCATTCAGAAGAGCGCGCGTACAAATGTTCCCAGTGCGACAAGGCGTTCTTCAACAGAGTCAACTTGAACGTTCACGAGAAGACACACTCCGACAACAGGCCTTATCCTTGCACCGTTTGCTTCAAAGCTTTCAAGGGTAAAGGAGCGCTGAATAGGCATTTTAGAGTGAGTATGTTGTTTATTATTTAGTCATGGTCAATTAAATTATGTACCCAGCCAAACTCGGCAGATACGATGACTATTTACATCAGAATGACATAAAAAAAAAGCTGTCCTAAACTCATAATTTCAAGTTAGTACACTCGATCAGCTTCCTTTGATCCCGTAGTTGGCTTTTGTTACTTGAAAATATGGGTTTAGATTTTTTTGTTTCGTAATAATATAAGTTATTCATACCTTTGCTAGATCATTTAATTTATTTACTTTAACTTTAATAATATCCATACACTAATAATAAAGCTGATGAGTTTGTTTGTTTGAACTCGCTAATCTCTGGAAGTACCGGCCAGATTTTTTTTTGTGTATTATAGCCACATTTATGAGGCAGGCTAAGAACGGAAAAAAACGGGATATGCGAATACGAAGTCGCAGGCAAAAGCTAGTTTAGTAATAAAGACGCTTTAAAGGTGAAAATATAATAATTAACACACGGTAAACTGAACAATACACCGACCGACAGGCAATGATATTATAGAAGGTAAATACGATATACACTTTGTTTCAAAATTCGCACGTTTAAAACAGAAAGGGATAGAACTATAACTTAAAACGAGAAGGAAATAAGTGTTTCTCGACGCTCAGTTTAAGTTTGTGTATGACGTATCTGGCTATGTTGATATAATATCATTGCCGGCAGGTCCATGAGGAACTGTACTTGGAAGTCAGGCCGCACCCTTGTTCAGCTTGTGACAAAACTTTCAAGTTTAAAGGAGCGCTAGATAGACACTTTTTAGTGAGTATTGCTCAATGCAACACTTTAATATTTATACTAGTTTCTGCCAGACTATCTGGAACTACTATAGAAGTAGAAATCATGACAAGGAAACGTATATAAACATAGTGTACTTGTATGCCAATTTTCACCCAGATCCGTTCAGCCGTTAAGACGTGAAATGGTAACAAAAAGAGAGACTTTCCCTGTCGCATTTATAATATTAGTATGGTTTGGATACTATGGGTGTTTTAGATTTGCTTGTAATTAATATTACTCAATTTGTGACAGATATGTCACCGGAAAATTGCAGACTCCGTAGGGTAGTAATAAATCTTTATTCGATTATAATTTCTCGATAAATTATGAAAAAATAATTTTGTATACAATAAATCCCATCCAAATTCAATAGTTTCCCATATATGGGAAACTATTACTACGGGTATATATACCCGTGTCTTATTTAGAAAAAATTGTTAACAATTTCACGCGATATTTTACAATCTTACGGCATTTACAATTTTCCGGTGACAGACTAAAGTACATTTCTATTTTACAACGACGAATATTACAATAAGACCTAAAAAATCTTAAAATAATTTTCACATTTTTGACTTGGCAATCCAGTAACTACAGATTAACCCCCCCCTTAACCAAACATTTTAACTCATTCTCTCTCTCTTGTTACAGAGCCACACAGGTCAAAAGCCCTACGAATGCGAAGTATGCGGCAAGAGTTTCTCCCAGTCCAACAGCAGGAAGCTGCACGTCCGCACGGTACATCTGAAGCAGCCGGCGCCCTATGTCAGTCGCAACCGGCTCGAGAGACGGAAGCAAGGGAACAAGGAACCGCCGGCACAGCAGTTTATATACTGAAGGATTACAATTAACATAGAGGAAACCGCATGTCTTAATCCACATTTTGAAAGACATTTTCCAAGTCGCTCTGTGCTCGCGTGGTCCATTACCTACGGTTCACCCGCGCCTATTCTAGCTAGACTATCTCAGTGTTGGACAAAAGGCTTCAGTTTCCCTTTTCGCCTCAGACCAATGAAAAGATTGTGGGACGACGTTTGATAGGTCTGGCCTGCAGTGACGGGAAACAAATTTTTCGTAGCAACCATCATCATTTGCGTAGCCTTTTCCCAACTACATTGGGGTCGGCTTCCAGTCAAACCAGATTCAGCTGAATACCAGTATTTTACGTGGAGCGACTGCCTACCAGACCTCCACAACCCATTAACTGGGTAAAATGGTTCTTGGCAAGGCTTGGTGTCAGATTTTCTGGTTTTTGATAATCCGTAAAAACAACATTGCCGTGGCAACCGATTCGTGCTTTAAAAAAATATCCTTATTGAATTTCGGGGACAGTAGCCAATCAACAGAGATAAGTCAAGTACACAGGAGATATATTTATAGTGCACAAGTGCACTCTCTGTCATACTGGCATAGTCCTCAGGGACGGCAATCCAACACTCGCGGGGAGGGATCAGGCGCAGGACTAATAGCCTCTCGTGCTTTCCGAGGCCCGGGGGTGTCATACAACTTCTAAACTCCGTGCTGCTACTGTGAAATTCCTAATGGAAAAACCCAGTAACACTATATTTTATACCTGGGAATCCAACCCAGGATCCCACTCTCGGCAGTCGCCGTACGCTTGTTAAAAGTTGTAGATATGGTAGTATTATGTGTAGGCAGATATCAACTTGTTTTATATTTATTTGTTTATTTACATCTTATTATTGCTTAGCAGAGTGATCTTATTTATCAGTTGAAGAAGGCTGAATGAACTTGTTTGTAGTTTTTTTTTCTACAATATAAGGCAACGAATTTTATTGTGCCAGAAGTTATGTTGGCTTTACATTGAATTATGGAGTAGTTTTCATATTTTTATATCCACATTTTGAATCAATTATGTTTAGAGTGTAAGGTAGGTTTCCTTCTCAATTTGGCTCGCATCGAGTCAAAAGTATGCTCTGGTTTGCTACTAATAGAGGTGTTATTTGGCAGTATATTTCGACAGCTATAATGGTCGGCTCACACGGTACAGACTTCCATAAATTTCTGTAGAATAAAATTATGTAAATGTAACAAAGCAATACAAACAAATGTCGGTGTGCTAGAATTTTTAAATTCAAAGTTTGTATCGTGTGGACCCACTATAATGGCGTGGCGTATCTTAAATGTGGTTTTATGTTAACGTAGCTGTACAGTCACCATTTAGCAGCTGTTACGGCCGTAGTACACAATACAACTGAAACAAAATGTAGGCGTCACTACACATGCAATTTTACACCTGCCTAACCCTTCGGGGAATACGAAGCGTGATGTTATAACATCACGCTTCGTATTCTTTGTTTGACGGTGTCAATATAGCATAATAATTAATTTTATACAGTTTACATTTTTATTTTCTCGAGTATTATTTTTACCTTAATTTAGACATCAGTGAGCTTGTTGTAAGTTATAGTAAGTTTTAATAAGGCACATTTGTGATTGTGAAGAAACGTATTCATGTAATGTGCTGCAGGAAATAAATTATTATAATTATACATTTCGTTTTTTTATTTCAAATTCTATTTTTAAATTCTTAATTAAATCTTAATAATTCATCGATCCAGCCTTTTATGCAAAACAATTCGTGGGTTCAAATAGATGCAACACAAAACTTGCTGCTCTCAGTTTACAATTTATAAAATTAGCACAGGGCGTCAAACGGGGTCGCGGTGGGCGTGGGCCACGTCATATAACGGCTGGACTGGAATTTGTGGAATCGATAGAATAAAAAAAAGAAACTAGAGTTAACATAGGCTAGCTCGAAAAAAAAGAGGTTTTGTACAAGAGGGGACGATTGTGTAGTAGCGTTCCATTCTACGCAATCTAGCTGATTGTCATCAACGTCAAACATCTATCATGTCGGCTCATCAGCTGTCATGTTTTTATGTGACATTCGCAATACTTCGTGTTGTGCTGTGTTATTTATCTGAGAAAACAATTAAAATCATAATAATATCGTCATCGTACGATACGAGGCATGCTCAAAAGAGGTAAACAACTGATAGTGTAGTTAAAGTCTAAGCGTGTGTGTAAAATGTCTGCGTCGCTGTCGAGTCCCGATGCCGCTCATCCACGATTCTTACAGAAACCCATTCTAAACCTCGGCGGTACAGTATTTCAGTTGGTTTTTAAATATCCTTCTTGATTTCACTTGTTTAAAAATCGTCCACTAACACATCTCTTCTCACAAAGTTAGGTTAAACCATCTGTGTTAGCGGTGAATATAATGTTCCTGATAAAAAATTGTTTGATTTTCTCGCTCGTTTTCTTGTACATTCTCCGCCAAATTTCATTATATTTTTTGCACAAAGCACTAATTCATTGTATCATAGTATGTTATTATCTCATTGCTGTGATAACCTCAGAATTTATATTCAAGAAATTAAACTTTAACACAATGTATTAAAGATTTGTTTGCATTAAAACAAATCTTTTATCTCATACAGTGGCATTATTTTAAGAGACCAAATTATTAAGTGCAGAATACACAATTTATCAAAGCAGTTATGATAACAAGATACCTACTTCAAAAAGTTGTTGCCAACTGTAGGTATATCATTATTTTTTAGCCTGTATTGTCCACAGCTGGGCAAAGAATTGAAGAAGGCCTCCATTGTTTTCAGTCCTGTGGGCTGTGACACTTATTTCCAATTCCAAGGAAGAACTTCATACAAACTATTAACTTTTATCTATATTTTGAATTAACATTTTAATTTTGGTTCCTCCAGCTAAAACTAATTTATTGAAGACTTGGTTAAACCAAAACTACTCAAAAAATGGATTGCTTTGGTCAGTTCTAATATAATTGAGATTCACACTCCTACTAATTTTACATTCTAAAATGTTGTAACTTTGTCTACCTGCCTGTTTCTCTGCCAACACTCTGGCAACAGGCATGATTTTTATGTTTGTAGTTTAAATATGATGGCATTTATTAACCTTAATTGAGACAAGAAAATATAAATTTCTTGAAGTACTGTCTCTTATTTCCTACAAAAAAATCTTGCAAGAATCCATTCATAATATATTCATCTCCATTAACAACTAAAACTAGAATGGTACTTTGTCGAGTAATCATTTTATTTATTGTACCTCAATAAAAGTAATTAATCTCAGTGAATATTGAGAAGATTACATGGTTGTTGTTTTCCAGGTTTAAGGGTAGCCCTGGTCCAGTTGGCAGTGGGCATGGACAAGAAAAAAAATGTAGCAGCTGCAGTGGAACAAATACATAAAGCCAAATATAATGGAGCCCAACTTGTGGCACTGCCAGAATTCTTTAATGCACCATATGGCACTAGTAAGTATTCAAGAAATTGAAGTCGACATTTTCAATATTTTGTAGGAGTTAAATACGAATTATTATAGAAGAACTAGGCATATATCAGGGGGGTGTTTAGGGGGTTTGGACCCCCCTTAGCATACCACGAGAATAAAAATCGCTAGTACATATTGGGCAAATAACACGGATAATCTATGCCCCAAAATATATAATTACTGAACTTCGAAACAGATTGGAGTTCAGAATTTTGCTTTTCTGAACGCCAATCTGTTTCGAATTTGTAAGCTAACTGACAATAAGTATGTTGGGTCTAGTGCACCCTAGATTCACGCGAACAGAGGGCTGGGCTTTTTTCGGCCAAATAATCAGCATTGCCATGCTGCTAGTGTTCTGGGCACTTTTGCCATTGACAGCTGATGTGGATTGAACATGTTATAGTTTGTTAAATGTAAATAAAATTAGTATTTAGATTCCATCATTCCCAACTTAAGAAGCTTCATCTATCGCCCTGATTAACGCTAAAGTCACGAATTTTGCGCGATGATCGCATTGTATCGATCATCGCGCATAATTTCTGACCGTCGCGTTAATTAGTTTCGTCTCTATAAGAATCTTACTTTGCGAATGAACTCGAGAGTCACTTTATTCATTTTAAATATATATTTTTTTTACTTTAAATGTTGTAGTTCAAAAGTGCCGCGTAATAGTGTCATTGAAATTTAGGTTTAAACTTTGTTCAGCAATACCGGAATTCGCCCTCTGTCGGCGCGTCGACCCGATCGCGCGATGTTCTCTTTGTGTTAGGAAGACGCTATTCAAAACGGCTGCTCTTCATTCAACAATACAATGTTGTAGAATACTTCAAGGAGTATGCAGAACGCGTGCCAGACGGCGAGTCTTGCAAGGCTCTGCAGCGCGCCGCGATGGAGGCCGGCGTGTGCGTGGTGGGCGGCACGCTGCCCGAGCGCAGCGGCGACGACCTGTACAACACTTGCACCGTGTGGGACAACTGCGGGAATCTCATCGCGCAGCATAGAAAGGTGACAAGAAATACATACTATAACTTTTCCAGAGAGATATTAATTTAAATAAGGAAAAACCTCGTCCAAATCGGATCAGCAGAAAAATCGCTACTAACACTACTTTTTTTTTAAGTCGGTTAAAAATCAGGACCTGGAGACATTCTGAGCACAGTATTCATTAGAAAACATAATTAATCAATAAGTACTTCTAATATAGTGTCAAAAACCCGACCGGAATAAAGGTACAATTCCTTACATCGCGGGTGATCGCAGCCGCGCGCGATCTATCGCGTGCGACAATAGTCCAGAATATGAGAATGTATGGCGCTGTTTGCGAGGTCTGCGACAGACACGCGCGGCCGACTTCAGAATCTGTGCCTAAAGGTACAATTCCTTACATCGCGGGTGATCGCAGCCGCGCGCGGTCTATCGCGTGCGACAATAGTCCAGAATATGAGAATGTATGGCGCTGTTTGCGAGGTCTGCGACAGACACGCGCGGCCGACTTCAGAATCTGTGCCTAAAGGTACAATTCCTTACATCGCGGGTGATCGCAGCCGCGCGCGGTCTATCGCGTGCGACAATAGTCCAGAATATGAGAATGTATGGCGCTGTTTGCGAGGTCTGCGACAGACACGCGCGGCCGACTTCAGAATCTGTGCCTAAAGGTACAATTCCTTACATCGCGGGTGATCGCAGCCGCGCGCGGTCTATCGCGTGCGACAATAGTCCAGAATATGAGAATGTATGGCGCTGTTTGCGAGGTCTGCGACAGACACGCGCGGCCGACTTCAGAATCTGTGCCTAAAGGTACAATTCCTTACATCGCGGGTGATCGCAGCCGCGCGCGGTCTATCGCGTGCGACAATAGTCCAGAATATGAGAATGTATGGCGCTGTTTGCGAGGTCTGCGACAGACACGCGCGGCCGACTTCAGAATCTGTGCCTAAAGGTACAATTCCTTACATCGCGGGTGATCGCAGCCGCGCGCGGTCTATCGCGTGCGACAATAGTCCAGAATATGAGAATGTATGGCGCTGTTTGCGAGGTCTGCGACAGACACGCGCGGCCGACTTCAGAATCTGTGCCTAAAGGTACAATTCCTTACATCGCGGGTGATCGCAGCCGCGCGCGGTCTATCGCGTGCGACAATAGTCCAGAATATGAGAATGTATGGCGCTGTTTGCGAGGTCTGCGACAGACACGCGCGGCCGACTTCAGAATCTGTGCCTAAAGGTACAATTCCTTACATCGCGGGTGATCGCAGCCGCGCGCGGTCTATCGCGTGCGACAATAGTCCAGAATATGAGAATGTATGGCGCTGTTTGCGAGGTCTGCGACAGACACGCGCGGCCGACTTCAGAATCTGTGCCTAAAGGTACAATTCCTTACATCGCGGGTGATCGCAGCCGCGCGCGGTCTATCGCGTGCGACAATAGTCCAGAATATGAGAATGTATGGCGCTGTTTGCGAGGTCTGCGACAGACACGCGCGGCCGACTTCAGAATCTGTGCCTAAAGGTACAATTCCTTTTATCGCGGCCGATCGCAGTCAGAGTATGAAAATGTATGGCACCGCCTTCTCTAGGATTTGAGTAATTAATAGTAATTAACCTAACTGTAACAGCAACGCTGCTTGGCATTAGAACTTCCTCTAGATCTATCCGTCCGTCTTCGGCGGTGACACTTACGGCAACACTTCGCTTCCAGGTGCACTTATTCGACATTGACATCCCCGGTAAGATAACGTTCAAGGAGTCGGACGTCCTATCAGCTGGAGATCACATCACGACCTTCGAGTACCTGGGCGTGAAGATAGGACTCGGCATCTGTTACGACCTGCGGTTCTTTGAGATGGCGCAAGTTATGTCCAAAGAAGGTAAGACTTTAAGGCTAAGTTCAGATGAACGCGCGACGACGCGCGCTGCCGCGCGATTCACCTGTTCAGATGGTGGCGGTTTGCGCGCGACAGTCTAGCGTGAACATTCAGTGAGAATGGACGTGGAGGAGGCAATTTGCTTTTTTTTCTTTCTTCTGAGTCACCATGGTCACAGAAAATTAACACAAATTCTTCCCAAGACCTTCTTTTTATTGTTCTATTTGAATAGTCCTTCGAGTTAAGATTCCAAATCGCATCTCTTTTTTCAATTTCGTCTATTAGTAAATCCATTGATATGTCGTCCTCCATTTTTTTCGTCGCTCCTTGCGTCCGTCCGCCTCAAACCGCGCGGGTCAACTGAACAGGTCGATATAGGAGTGTAGATCTTAAACCGCGCGGTGGCGCGCGGGTCAACATCTTGCGCGCGGTGCATGGCGGTGCGCGCGGGCACGCGCGGTGACGCGCGGTCATGTACACAACAACATTGATTTGTTACAATCTTAAACCGCGCGCCGAGCCAACCGCGCGACGTCGCGCGTTCATCTGAACTTAGCCTAATTTGCAGCTGGAAAATGGTGAAGATCAGAGTAGACTTGTGCAGTTCGCAAACAAACTTGGTCTTTAGAGCGCTCTTAAGCCTTGTGCTACACGCTCAATCTTATTTGCACCAATTATTGTTTCAAAATCAAAATCAAAAGTTCAAATTAGGCTGAGTAGCACGTTTGTGCAAGCAAACATGTGCGTTAAGATGGTAAACCGGTATACCGCACAAATGGCTTGCACAAAACGCTAGTTTGTACAAAATTGATTTGTACAATTAAGCACGTAGGTACGTGAAGACGGTACAATATACTAATGCGCAAACTTTTTGTACATGCCAGTCGCTATCGTGTGGACGCCATGCAGTGTTTGTGCCAATTTTTGCTCAAACTGTTTGTGCATGCAAGATTGAGCTTTTTTTTGTCAGCACTCTAAGGCTGGTTACTGCTTAACCGGACTATCCTGTGGTGGCCTCAAATGAATTTAAGGCCCCGCACCAGGGCTTACAAACTAAGCTAATTAACTAAATTACCGCTCGCTAGGGCATCCCCTGTGGGATACGGACCTCGGCTTAGCGGCGTCATTTCGGGAGGACAGCAAGGGACAGGCAGGCTCATAGCATTATTATTTGGAGAATTTAAAACTACTGGCTCAGCGACGCAGGCTGGCTCGGTAATCAAAGGTCGGGGAGGGTTTTTATAGGGACGCCGCCTCGGCGGCGAGGCCTGAAAACGGAATGCGGTCTGTTTTTGTATTTACGAAGCGTGCTGGTTTCCCTACAGCCAAGATTGAGCGTGTAGCCGAACCCTTAAAGGCGAACTAGATCCTATATCCGTCACTCTTTAGTTCATTCGATACGACCGACTTATTTGTAATAGAGTGAGCGAGAGCGCGGTGCTTCCACAGCTAGTCGCTTCACTAGGTACTGCCGCTCACTTACTCACTGTACATGCGCTTCTCATCGTTCGTTAGTTTAACCTTTTGAACGCCACTGTCACGTATAGGTGACAAGCAAGCGCGTGCCCTGTACGCCAAACGTCACAAATACGTGACAAAAAGTACGGTAAATTTGTGGCTTGGCGTCGGGGTCACGCCGATGCGTTTATGTTCTGGCGTTCAAAAGGTTAAGCAAAGGAGTGGAACTCTCTGCCTGCGTCTGTGTTTCCGAACGCATACAACTCTTCAAAATTAGAGTGAACAGGCTTCTTCTGAGTAAGCTCGCTCCATCGTCGACTTTGCCTCTATCATCTATGACCTAGACTAGAGTCAAGAGCAAACTCATCTCAAATAAAAACAGTTGTCTGGTCAGTGGAGTATCGATAGTTAACAGTAGCAAAGCGAGTGAACGATCTGCCTTTCTTTGGTTTGGGACGGGAACTGACGAACTAAAAGAGCGACCTAGTTCGCTAAAGAGCCGCGAAGTACTAGGCGGAAGACTAGATCAGAGTCGAGTTGTTGCATGTAAAACATTCGGTTTATCTCCCATTTAAACAGTAAAGTCCGCCTTTATGCATTGTCTTATTTGTGTATGAATAAATAAATAGTCCCCCCCTTTCTTCCAGGCTGTTCCGTCCTCATCTACCCTGGTGCCTTTAACATGACGACCGGTCCTCGCCACTGGGAGCTCTTGGGCCGAGCCCGAGCCAACGACCTCCAGCTGTGGGTGGCACTGGTCAGTCCGGCGCGGGACGCGGAGGCCGACTATGTGGCGTGGGGTCACACCATGATTATCGATCCGTGGGGCTCTGTTGTTAAGGAGTTGGACGAGAAACCTGGCCTGTTGTGTGCTGATATTGGTGAGTCGCACTAATATTATAAATGTGAATGTTTATTATAATGGATGGACAGATGTTTGTTACTGTTTTTGGCACACATCATTTATAAACTCGATTGAAACATAGTATACTTCTATCCCAGGATATCATACACTAATACTTGGGATAATTTCCGACTTCCACGCGAGCGGCAGCTAATAATACAAAATGGAAGCTAATTCACCATTTTCATAGAATTTATCGTTCATCATCTATTCGACTTATGAGGGGTAGGTCATGGGCACAAACTCAGCGAGACACATTACTTTGTGTTATTTCTTTCATTATCAAAGTCAAGTCCTAAAATTCGTAGACATGTGACATCTACCAATCCGCACAAGACATATGTGGTGCTTCACAAGTTCACTACCCACTCTGTCACAGGGGGGAGGCCTGTGTCCCAATGTGTGTTTATAAATATTTTCGTTTTGCTTCCCAGATCTCAGAATGGTAGAAGAAGTCCGCAGTCAAATACCAGTGAGAAGTCAAAGAAGAACGGATATCTATGACACGATCAGTCACCACGACGATGAGTCGTAATACCAAAGAACAGAGTTCAATCATAAGGTTTGTACAAAATGCAGGAGGTGGGGGATATTTGTAAAACTGCCAGACTCATTTGATAGTACTGATTTTTTATTGAATTTACTGGAAAACGTGATGTGAATATTGCGTTTTCCCCTATTATGTTTACTCTGAAATTTGGTTCAATGTATAGAAAATATGTTATGTATTAGGGAAACAAATGGGAAATATAAAGATACGTTATTATATCATTTATCTTACAAGATGAATTCCATAAGTGAAGGCTTTATAGATAAGTATAATATGAAATGTCCAAAATATCTATGAGTTTTATTTATTGTATTTTATAATATTGAGAGACTCACAAAAGTTAAAAGTCAAAACGTTTATTTCAATTAGGCCATTAAACGGCACTTTTGAACGTCAGCATTTACAGTTCAGTAAAATAATAATATTACATTAATAAAGTGACTCTACTGTCCATTCGGAAAGGTAGATTCTTATGGAGAAGAACGGACAAGAAACTCCATAGTTACTCTTTTCAAATAATGTTTTTACAAAATTTGGTATACAAAAATTAATTTAATATTATGTGAGGACGATGCACCCAGAGTATGCTACTTATAAGAACAAAGTATTACCAGCAGAGGTGCACACTATTGAGAAATGGCCTAAGATAAAATGTACTCAGTGCAATAGAAATAAGAAGGGATGAAACAGTACAATTAAATAAAATATATTGTAATATAACATGTACTTAGTACGTTTATAGAATTTTATATAATATATTGTATGTTACTATCTTACAAATATTTTATTGTAACATAGTGTTTTTATTAAAGTTTTGAATTGATGTATAGTTTGTGGTTTCTATTTAAGTATGTTTGTAATATTTGTATCACTTCTTCACCGCAACCCCAGAAGAGCGTGAAGCCGCTTCCACCTAAAAAATAAGTTGTTAATAAAAGCGTATTGTTCTACTTAACCTTTTGAACGCCAGAGCATAAACGCATCGGCGTGCCCCCGACGCCAAGCCACAAGTTCGCCGTACTTTTTGTCACATATTCGTGACGTTTGGCGTACACTGCACGCGCTAGCTTGTCATGTATACGTGACAGTGGCGTTCAAAAGGTTAATAGAGATATAAGTAAGTGTAGGTTCACTACACACTACAGTTTTTTTGTAGTGAAAACTTCTTTAGGCGCGTTGAGCACTTTTTGGGTGAACAAAAATCATGGAACTCGCGTCATCGTCACCGAACGCTTTCCAAATTCAAAAATAATAATGTAATAGCTCGACGATACAATTCACAAGTTACTTAGTTTTCACTTCTATCGGCAATCCCCAAAAACGCATGTTTTTTTGCTAGGCATTATCAAATACATACACGAGTAATGCAAAAATTAACTCACGAAAACGAATAACAAGTAATTAGCTGTTCAGCCAGTATTGCTGGCAAAATGTAGGTACCAGCTGTTTTGTATTTTTTTTAAATTATTGCTGGTAATTAAAAAGTAACGCAGTAACGCATTGCTTTTCAATATAAGTAGGCACATCGACTGATAGACCTCCCATACGTTTTTCAAATGTGCCCAGTTACTCGTTTCCAACAAGAGCAATCGTTAAAAACAATACTTATTATTATACAGTAACTAAAATAAAGGGATAGTTTACCATGCCCATAGTTGTGTATGTACAGTTTTCCGTTCTTTTCTTCTGGTTCCAATCTGATTGCATCTCTCGATGGCCTCAGCCCGGCCCAATGTGTCACTATTTCTGCATGCTGGAATTATATTATAAGTATAAAATAACATAAATTGTGCCTAACATCCCAGAAGAAATAGATCAACGTGTAAAAATCAGGCGAATTACCCACATTCTCCTAAGAAAATTCGCCTGATTTTAAGCTCCCACAATATGTGCGATTTTTATTTTATTTTATTGGTTCACCAACAATTGTTCACACTTGTTTTATGTTAAAAATATCATGCAATAAATTATTATACATCAGTGCAACAGTCACTTATGGTAAACACCGCATGCATAAGGAAATATTATTATTAATCACACTGTAATGACTCAAATCAAAACTCTATTTTTGCTAGGAAAAGAAATTCCTAGGAAAACCTGGATTTTGGGGACAAGGCCCAAAACAATGGAGGTGTCCTTGATTCGTTCGCCGCATAGACCAAACGGGCACATTTTTTTTTTTTGTGAGTGGCGTCTCGCAATTCAACCTATAAGGTTGTCGACTGCTTAACCGGGCTTGCTTGTGGTAGCCTTAATATAATATTAAAGCCTCCAGCCAGGGCTTATAAAAAACTTCAAACTAAGCGACTATACGCTAAGTGCACCCCCTGTGGGGTACAGGCCTCGGCTTAGGGCGTCGCTGGGGAGAGGACAGCTTGGGACGGGCTGGATTGAACTAGGGGCGCATTTATTCATTCATCCTTACAAAATCGCTTTTATAACTGCATTTCCTACTCCTATGTTTAAAGCATGCCGTGGAAGCCTTTAATTAAGTCTACACTATAACATGAATACTAAAAATAAATATTACGAGTACTGTAACATGTATTTTGATATATGTTTTGTTGGTTGTCCTTAAATAAATAAATAAATATTGTAAATGTGAAAGTCAGATAGACTCTATTACATATCAACGTCTTAACCATTAAACGAAAATGTCGCGTGCACCCCATAGGTACAGTCAACAAAGCTATTTGGTATTCAGGCAAAAATATTAATTTTTCCAGTGTACTTCCAATATTTATTTCTAATGTGTGCATTATCACTTATGACATACTTACGAGTGTGGTGTACATTAATTGTCTAATCAGCACACTCACAACATTGTTTAAAAGTAGTTGCAAGTTAGCTGCCTGCATACCTAATAGCTTTGAGGACTGTACAAAGGAAAAAAATCCGAAAAACATGTAGTAAATAGAATAGATTTCATTTATATGTGTTCCCTTGGACATTTTTGATTCTCTAGCATTCAGGTTCTAGGTTTAATGAAGCTTCATAGACAATGTTATTATTGTTTAAACAAGTTTTCTTTTAATATGGCCTGAATTAGGGGCATAGGGTACTTTTCATCCGCGAGTAAATTCCCTTGGGATAACAAAAAAAAAACTATTAAGGCGAACGAAGCCGCGGGCAGAAGCTAGTCAAAATTGATGTCTCTTACTTCAAGTCCAGGCATAATTTTCTTGCATCCGTTCAATATGAAGTCGGTGTCTTTTGGGTCTATTTCTGTGCTGAAGTCTTTTTGATGGGTACCACCCAGCACAACTGTTTGAGCGCTGCGAATATCAATGGACAAGTCAATGAAGATAAAAGGGAAAGTGGAAGGCACTTTAAACCGTTCCATTAAAAAAAAATAATGTGGTCCTTTCCTGAATTTAGTTGCTTTTTATTTTTTTATTTTAGTTTGCTCTTGACTCTAGTCTAGGTCATAGATGACAGGGACAAAGTCGACGATGGAGCGAAGAAGCCTGTTCACTTTAATTTTGAAGAGATTAGGGTTGTATGCGTTCGGAAACACAGACGCAGAGAGTTACACTCCTTTTCCTCCTTTTCTGAACTTGGTTGCTTTACATCCTCATTACCAACATTTCTCGACGCATATTTGAATAAAGGACATTTATTAAAACAAGCTGTAAGTTAGTGAAGATTTGGTAACAACTTACTTCGGTATGATATAGTTTCCGCCCTCCTCATCAATAACTGCTTGATTGATCCACGGCGCTTTAACCTGAGAAAAATAAATACTGTTACCTTATAATCAAATCTTGTGGTTTTCTGTGGGCCATCAACTTACGCTTCGAGGTCTTACCCCACCCCAATATCCATCTATCGAGCCTATAGATGTAAAACAACCGATTTAAAATGTTTTAAATAATATGTTGCCGTTTTAAACCCCAAATAAATCGTTTTAAACGGTTGAAAACTCGCCTACAAAAATAAAAGAACTGTGTGTGTGTAGACGAGCTGGAAACGTTGCGTCGAGTCACGAGTGACGACGTCAACGAGAGTGTGAGTTTGGTTTTAAACAGAATGAAATTCATTGTTTATATCGTTTGAAAACAATGATTGAAATGTTTATTTACCAACACAAAGTTTTTAAGTTATCAAAGTCGAAAATCAAAACGTTTATTTCAATGAGCCATTAAACGGCAGTTTTGAACGTCATCATTTACAGTGCAGTAAAATAATAGTACCTACTTATTACATTAAAGTGACTCTACTGTCCATTCGGAAAGGTAGATTCTTATGGAGAAGAACGGACAAGAAATTTCATAGTTACTCTTTTCAAATAATGATTATTATAATGATTTGGTATACAGAAATTCATTTAATATTATGTGAGGACGATGCACCCAGAGTATGCTACTTATAAGAACAAAGTATTACCAGCAGAGGGAAACTTATTCATCTTCTAAAGAAATTTAGGTAAATGGTACTCACATATTTACAAATATTGGAACCATTAATTAAACAGTGTGTGAGTCAACAGAAAAATATCAATAGAGTTTTATAACATAGGTAGGTAATACCTACGCTTGGTCGGACCTCGGACGGACCAACTAGAACTAACCCGCTAAGTATATCAATATCAGTATATAACACATTAAAAAAATCTTTACAGTTTATAGGTACTCCGTTATATACCTACCTCGGTAAAATAAAAAAAAATAGTTATAATTAAGATAATGAGTCATCAAAACCAACCCGTTTTAAACCGTAAAAATATAATATATTAGATTTAGATTAGATTTCGGTTTTAAACGATTTCTTTCGTTTTAAACGGATTTGTTTTAAACCGACCCTACATCTACAATCGAGCCTTTTCCCAACATGTTTGGGCCGGCTTCTAGTCTGACCAGATGCTGCTGAGTACTAGGATTTTATATGGAGCGACTGTCTCTGACCTCCACAATCCAGTAAATCTCTCTAATATAATAAAGCTGAAGAGTTTGTTTGTTTATTTGATAGCGCTAATCTCTGGAACTACCAGTCGCATTTGGAAAATTCTTTTTGTATATGATAGCCACGTTCATGAGGAAAGTCCTACGGCAACGGGATATGCGCGTACGAAGTCGCGGGCAAAAGCTAGTGGGTAACAACAACAAGGTACCCCTTGGTAAGACTTGTATCGGATTTTCTGGCTTCTGACTATCGTAACGACTAACAAAGATATTCAAATGACAGTCAGGACCAACGACTTAACGTAGTTTACAAGACGGAGGAATCTCGATATGTTAAGATGGTCACCCATCCGCGGATCGACCTCGGCAAGCGTTGCTTAACCTTGATCAACCTGTGCGGCTGGTATTATTTAGCCACGCCCTAGTGCGTTAAACATCGCTGCCACCTTGTTAGTTGGCTAATAATACCACAGACTGGGCTACTCTCAAACAGTTAGTGCCAAAGTGCAGAAGGGGGGTGCCTTGCATTAAGTTCTACTCTAAAGAACATCCCATTTGAAGCTTATTTGTGCGTTCTGTAGCTCTACTATGACGTGCTAATGCCATACAATTACGATGATGTAAACGGGATAGTGCTATTCGCTATGTAAAGCTCCGTCTCCCTCTAAGAGCGGAATCATGATCGTTTAAAGACTTCATAGTAGGGCCCCAGCAATCTATTACCAAACACCTGTATACTCACCTTAAGAACCTGTCCCCTAATAGGCACCACTCTGTCATCAGGCACGAGCAACTTGGCTCCTATGCCAGTACAGTTGACTACTACATCATATCCGTCCAACAGTGGGTCTTGTAGCGATGACAGCTTCGCTTGTTTGACCGTGCCGTTAGCTTGTTGGAATCGCTTTAGGAAGTAGGCCAGTAAGGTAGGTGGTGAAGAAACGAAGGTAGTGAATGTTTGACCGGCTCTGGAAAAAGAAAAGAAAAAATTACAAGCTCCGAATGAAATTGTATAAAATGACGAGGCGAATACTAGCTTCTAAAATACGGGTTGATTCTAAGATGTCGGACAGACCAGTTTCCCTATCGACACTGGTAAACCAGGCCTCACAACATAAAATTCATATATATGTACATACTTAATATTATAAATGCGAAGTAGCTCTGTCTGTCTGTCTATTACCTTTTCACGTATTACGGCCGGTCTCAATAAAGTATCTTTCTCTTTACCTTGTACCAACTGTCAAATTACCTACCAACAATTTATTGAACCATACGTTATTGAAACCGGCCGTTAGAGGCTGAACGGATCTGAATGACTTTGCACTCAGGTAGACCATGTCCTGGACTAGGACAGAGGATGTAGCGGCATCAATGCCGCCACATGAAAAACTAAGGAGCGAAAATTGTACGTCAACGAAAAGAACCGCAACGCCATCTATCCTGTCAGCGACGAACCACCAACGAAATCGCGCAATCAAAGTTCTCCGTTAAAACATATTCAACAGTCCAAATATCGATATGGGGCAGTTGCCCACCAGACACAACTACCGTCTGGTTCGGAGGATCCCCCCATTTCAGTGGAGGTGTGCGGGTCTTTACTCTCTGTACCGCATACCCTCTATAAGGAAACATTTTATCCCGGGTGTATGTACTCTTCGGAAGATTAACAATTTCCGTGCGGCGAATCCGCTGGCAGAAGTTAGTCTTTAATAATTTTCTCCATAGAAACAGTGTCTACAAAGAACGAAACCCATTGTGTTGTAACATTGTTGCAAATACAATACAATATTCAGCGAGTCCTGCTGTATATTGGTACCTACTGAACACTACATACTTCAAAAAGTCAGCCTGAATTGTTGAAGTCTTATGGCGTCAATTGTCTGTTTCAGCAAAGTCGCAACAGGTCGACTTGCTTATTTATAGGTACTAAACTCATGGAAGGATTTACTTACGTATATTCACCAGAAAACAGTTTACTATAATCCTCCAGTTCCTTCCTATCGAGCACACGATACCCAATCACCATATGAGCCCACTCCGGCTTGCAGAACTTCTCCTTAGTCCTGTAGAAGTTGTATATGGGCAGCATACAAACGCCGAAGCCACCAGCTTTCCATTGTTCGATGAGGAATCTGTATGTTTGTTCGCCCCACTTCCTGAAAATACGTTACTTTAAGTTTAGCTGAATCCGCTATCAATCACAATGGGCCTCATCAGAAGGCTTAAAGTTAACCAAAGGGCAATGGAGAGGGCAATGCTTGGTGTTTCCTTGTGTGATCGAATCAGGAATGATGATATCCGCAAGAGAACTAAGGTTACCTACATAGACCGAAGGATCGCCAAACTGAAGTGGTAGTGAGCAGGGCACATTGCTCGCAGAAAAGATGGTCGATGGGGCCGAAACTTTCTGGAGTGGCGACTGCGTACCGGAAGACGTAGCGTTGGAAGGCCTCCAACAAGGTAGACCGATGACCTAGGGTCGCGGGTAGCCGATGGATGCGGGACGCACAGGACCGGCTGTTGTGGCACTTGGGGGAGGCCTATGTTCAGCAGTGGACGTCTTTCGGCTGATATGATGATGATGAATCCGTTATGTATGATGTTTTGAATATTCTTGTTTTAGGGCCTGATCTGATATGAGGACTGCGTTTTATACCGGTCCCAACACGGCTCTTTATTGCTTTGGTGTAGTGGTCGGTCAAGCGCGACTATTCAGCGTGGCGCCCGTGGCTCAATTTCGGTGTAGATGTTAGGAACCATTATTATGAAACTCCCGCGCCCTTGACCAAGTCGTTGGTCCACCTTATCGGAAGCTTTCCAACGCTACATCTTCAGGTACGCGGTCGCCAATCCAGAAACGTTCGACTCATCGACTAGGTATCTGATTTGCGAGCAATGCGCCCTGCCCACTGCCACATTCCTTGGTTCTCGTACGGATTTTTATCCCCGATTCGAACGAAAGCTACAATTGTAATTTGTTTGGAATGCTATGAAGAGGATTTATTTATCTAGTATTAACTTAATAGGCCGATGTAGGTACTCGGTATAGACAAGATATGATTGGCATCTATCTAAGTGCTTTTTGAGAAGCTAATTATTTTCTACAATAGACCGCCGCATATTTATTTAAAATTCATGGACAGTATAAAAATATCTGCCCCGCTACTACAATAATAATATATTCCTACTTTATTTCAAACACAGCTACATTTCAACAACTTAAAAATAAATACAAGTACAAAAAAAATATTGTTAGTAACAGCACATATAATAAACAAAACTTAAAAATAAATTGATGTTAGTATTTTTAAACTAAGGATCCTACTATTACCTATTTATACAACCCATATTATTATAACGTGTCATTACCACAGATCGGAATAGGTAGACTATATTTATCTAATGTTCGTGGAAGTAAGTTACATGGAGTTGATATTACCTCGTATAAAATCACGAAATCATGACAATAAAACCCGGGATTATAAAAACATGAACTGGACTTTGAGTATAGTTACAAAAATATTGATTTGAAGAATCAAAAGAAGAAAGAGTTGTGCGAAAACAAAGCTATTTAATTTAACAGTTTTAGTCGGTACAGAACTCTAAAAACATAATAAGATCCTTCAATATAATTAATAAAAAATTTTGTTCAAATGTATTCAAAGCGCAATAAGTAATTTGCAATTTCTTAAATCCCGGGATAAAATCGTCATGTTTTTTGATTTCGGGATTTTAGAGGAGGTATTATCAACTCTATGTTACTTTCTTCCACGAACATTAGGTAAATATAGTCTACCTATTCCGATCTCTGGTCATTACCATCATGAATCCACCGTGAAAAGGGATTGTGCTATTCCTCCTGTGGCTCCTGTATACCCAATCTCACTCTCACAATGGAATCATGATGGTATTGTCACGGCATAAGGCTGATGCAGTACATACTGTATAAGGTGGTAGGGAGTACTTCCACATAGGTATGGGTACCACAGTCCGCCCGAACCATCGCCAGTCGTGTTCGGAGAGAATTCACTTGAAATTAGGTCTACCTGAAATCAAAACACTAGGGTAACATTAAGAAATAAAAAACATTAACGACCGAATTATAAAAGAGCTCCATGTTAAGTCTATTTAAGGCGAAAAGTTAGTACAGGAATAAAATGTAAGAATGTTTTTGAAGAATAAACTAAAATTAAGTGCAAACACAAAATTTGTATGGTAAACTGCACCACAATAGTAAACCTAACCACGATAAGCTTTTACGTCTAAGAAATAAAGCCGTTACCAGTACGGGCATCAGAGTTATCGATGTGCTGTGACTGTAATTCATTATATATCTATATTTTTTTTTTGGAGTTGATGGTTGACTTATTATTGAAGTGAAAACTTCTTTAGCGGCGTTGTGCACTTTTTGGGATGGGTAAAAAATGTTCAGGTGTCAGGACACGTGACGTGATCGAAAATTCGTAAGATGGAGAGAAAGTTCTGAAGTGTTAATTTTTTAATATAATAATGTTTGTGTACTATAGCGCAATAAATGAATATTGTATTTTACCACATAAATGATAGTACTTTTATACTGATAATTAAAGCAATTCGTGCGAAATTATTCCCTAACCATTCCAAAATATCAAAATGTACAACGTTAATGTTCAAGTTTTCACTTCTGCCGGCACTCCCGGAGTGCAACCCGTTGTTTTTTTATTTATTTATTGGATCGCCAACAGCGGCTACACAATCACATGCATGTTAACACAAACAGGGACAAATACAAGTGATTGCTTAAAATTATACGCGACCACATCATTCACATATTATCTAGGTACCTAAGTGTATTAAGTTTGACAAGACGAAAAAATTGGGCCTCGTAGGTGGTTCCCTCTCCGAAAGTAAAGGTATACTTGGGGCGTGTGAATTTTATTTACGAAATTGTATTCATAGTGATTGAATCAATGATGGTAAAGTTGTACTTACATCAAAATCCTTGAACGTTTCTTTAATTCTAACAGCACAAGTAATGCCAATCACTCCTGCACCGATCACAGCAACTTTCACCATTTTTATATAAACTTGGGACCACTAGATACAAATGCTTTGAAACAATGCACCTTAACGCCTTTACTACATGTGTTGCTGTGAACTGTTATCTAATCTCAAGAGTTCAGGGGTGGATAAATATTATATTATGCCTTGAATAATATTCCATTTAAATGTCACCGCAAAATTGCAGTTTCCGTGAGATTGTAATAAATCTATATTAGATTTTAATGTATTATGAAAAAATCGTTTCGTATACAATATCCCGTCCAAATTCAATACCCCGTTGCCAATGTATGTATCCGTGTCTTATTAAAAAAAACACACTTTTTTTACAAAAAATAAAACCGACTTCCAAATAAAAAAAACACTACAAAGTATAAAATAACTTTAATTTCGGAAGGAAGAAAGAAGTTTTTGGTTTTTTCTTCGTATTTTAAGTTTTAACACCGACTTTAAAGTTTTTCCACTCCTAACAACACCACTGGAAAGTCACAGGAAAGCAAAACACGCAATTTCGTTTACATACTTGGATGATATAATATTTTCTATTTCCTCCAGCTATTTTGATTTAAAAACCAAACTACTTAACCGACTTTGATAAAAATTTCTATGGGACCAATCCGACGATTTTTCAAATCAGTTCATAAATGACGGAGCCATAAGGTAACAATCATAAAAAAAATACAACCGAATTGAGAACCTCCTCCTTTTTTTGAAGTCCGTTCAAAATAGTTCACAATTTCACGCAAAATTTTACAATCTTACGGCGTTTGCCATTTTCCGGTGACAAATATAAGCGGTAAATAACCGAGCGTGTTTAGTTTCTTTATAATATTTTAAGACCACTATTTCACCTGGTAAGCGACGATGCTAACTTGCCAAGAAGTAACCTCTTCCTATTGTTTATACCCGACTGCCCCAGAAGAAGGGTTATGTTTTTTCACTAAAAACTTAAAGGTTTCCAGGATGTTACTATCGGGAAACACAAATACATACAGTATACGGTTGCTGGGGAGTTTGTTGCGCCACTTCTTCTTCCCAGCTAAAACACCAGGAAGTGGTGACGGGCGGGCGTTTTGGGGGACTGTCTTTATGTAGAACTTTGACGTTCAAAAAGTGCTGGCACTCAGCCTAATTTGAATAAATGACTTTTGATTCTGATTTTGATTTTGATTTTTGATTTTGGCAAGGACGTTCCGCTCCGTAGCTGTGCTCACTATGAGCGTGTTTAACAACTATTTTGAATATTTAATTATGCCTAGCTTTTGCCCGCGACTTCGTCCGCGTGGAATAGTTACTTGGGGCAGACATTTTTATTTTAAGAGTATGGTAAAGTTTCAGTCAATGATACTGAACAGAGAAAGAATAGAAAAATATAGATAGTTTAAGTAACAAAATGTTCAACGTCATTATTTAAATTGGCATAACTTTTTTATTTATGAACCGATTGGCATGAAACAAACACTCAATGTTAAGTGAAGCTTACCACAATGTTTAAATGAAAACAACATCTATATGCCGTTTCTGAGATTAGAGTGCACAGACGCACAGACAAACAGACAAAAATTCTAACAATGATTGTTTTGAGTGCTATTTGCGTATATAACGGTCCCAATAATATTTTTTCTCAAATATCTTCCATGTACTGATAGCGATCTGTTACATTTTTATTATATGTAAGTATAGATAGACATTCCACACATGATTAAATATTCAAAATTATCATGTAGTTATCGATACAACTTTGTTTTTAACTAAGGTTTACAAAAAAAATCTTCTTTTCGAGGAAAAAATTCAAAATAAATTGTCTCTTAGGATGTTGGCCGACACAGCTACACTGTTAGTAATGAAACACGTTGTTATCGCTTGATTTCGTTTATTTGTTCTAACATTGCACACTGTGATTGTGTATTGACATCATATATAGATGTTCTTATAACATCAATACATCGACCAAATATTTAACCTTTTGAACGCCATTATCACGTATACATGACAAGCAAGCGCGTGCCCTGTACGCCAAACGTCACAAATATGTGACAAAAAGTACGCGTTTATGTTGTGGCGTTGAAAAGGGCTTCCTCTGGCCAGCATATCATTTCGTTGCCCTCAAATATCGATGTCTCTTGTCACTCGCTCCTCTTCCCACACATGACGAATTGCATAGTTAAGATAAAAATTCAAACCGTCTTTAACACTTGTGACTTTTGGCGTTGCCACTTTTCTGTTATTGCCGGTCTATAGGCGGTTTTCCCAAACCCGTATGATCATGTTTAAATATTGTTCAAAACATTATGGTTACTTATTCACTTTGTTCCGTCGCTTACGCGGCGGCGCCGGTTCCTTAGTATGTACGGTTCGTACATGAAGCGTTCTCGTACAAGACTTGGCGAACGCTACGCCGCAAATCTCACATTTGTATGGGTTGTCGCCGGAATGGATCTGGAAATAAGAAGAGACTTTAAAAGTAACTGATACATACAGCTACGGAAGCTTGGATTTATTGCCAGGGGCTCGCCCCTTTCCACAAGGCATTTTTTTACACCCGGTCTGCGTGGAGCGGAAGGGCGTGTCAGACTCTTATTGACTAAAACCCACCCTTCTAAAGCTCTTTGCGTTCCAGGGCCACAGTGACTCTTTCGAACAAATTCAGCAACCCTGGCAGGCTCTGGTTGTAGCCCCGTCTTATTTTCTGACATATCTTTGAGGCGCGCGTGGAACACAACGCGCCATCGGCACCCGGGCCTGGTGGTGATCGGACAGCGAGCCACCCAACGCTCGCCGTCCGCAGGCCCGCGCCTACGGTGGCCGGGGATCGCCCTGCGACTCCCGACGCCCGGGGCGTCTTCTCTTGTAGCGGCGGTTGGGGCGAAGGCCTTGTCTCTCCCTCCTCCTTCGCTAGCGTTACTGCTTCCCCTTCCACAAGGCTGCCACAGAGTTAGCCTATCCTTTTTGATGATTATTGACGGGCGGGAAATTTGAGACTTGTCTTTATGTTAATACTGACATTCAAAAGTATCGATGTATCTGCTAAAATAAATGACTGGGAAGCCCGTCTTCTAGGAAGTCAAAAAAGGGGTTAAACAAATATTACTAAATACCTGTCAGAATTTACGTGGCAGGTCCCCTAGGTAGGTCTGGTGTTCGAGTGTTTCTGCTGGTGCACGCACGCGCAGGTCGTGCGCGGAGAAGCAGACCTTGTATTAAAACTTACCTTCAAATGTCTCTGCAGCGCTTCTTTCCGCTTGAGCACACGCTGCAAAGGAAGGGTCTGGTGTCCGAGTGTTTCTGCTGGTGCACGCGCAGGTCGTGCGCAGAGAAGCAGGCATTGTATTTAAACAACTTACCTTCAAATGTCTCTCCAGCGCTTCTTTCCGCTTGAGCACACGCTGCAGAGGAAGGGTCTGGTGTACGAGTGTTTCTGCTGGTGCACGCGCAGGTCGTGCGCAGAGCAGCACGCCTTGAATAAAAACTTACCTTCAAATGTCTCTCCAGCGCTTCTTTCCGCTTGAAGGCCTGCGAGCACACGCTGCAGGGGAAGGGTCTGGTGTCTGAGTGTTTCTGCTGGTGAACGCGCAAGTCGTGCGCAGAAAAGCAGGCCTTGTCGCACTGGGAGCACTTGTAAGGGCGCTCGCCGAAATGGGTGCGCTTGTGCAGCTCTAGGACGGCGTTGCACTGAGGAGAAAGGACTCAACTTTTCATCAAAGTCTTTGAAATTAGATTTGTTTTTGAAATTGAATTGGGAGAAGACTTAAATAAAAAAGAAACAGTTGCACTCTGGGAGTGCCGACTGCCGACAAAAGTGAAAACTTGAACAAAAATGCCCAACGCGGCTCGAGATCCGCTACCGTCGCCGAACGCGCACTGCGTCGTATCGTAGCGATCGATTCGAGATATAAAATCCTGAATATCTCGAAAACGGTAAGTCCAATCGCAAAAATTACCAAAATTTGGGCTCCCTATATAAAACCCCGGAGAAAGATTCATAAGATCTAAATTCATAAAAAAAAAAACAAAAAAATACAACCGACTTCCAAAAATAAACACTACAAAGTATAAAATAACTTTAAATTTCGGAAGTTCGTGTTTTTGGTTTTTTTTCGTATTTTGACACCGACTTCCGAAATTTAATGTTTTTTTTTCGCATTTGTTTTGATTCGATTGCAGACTTAGGCAAACGACCCAAATATGATTTTAACAGTTTTGATTACTTTGAAAATATCGAATGTGTCCGTCGATAAATAAATTGGTAGCATCAATACTTCCCATCCAGAGCCCGCTTGCCCTGTGCTCATTCCATATTTAGCGATTTTATTGAAGGTAAGTATCGTTACGATAAGATATACTATTTGCCAAAATTTCTCTGCAAACCTATATTTATCCGCTCTACACTTACCGCGTATCTCTTGCCACATATATCACAGACACAGTTCTTCCTCACTGGCTCGTACTTGTCAGGATGCTTGAGCCGGTAGTGATTCCAGTACGAACGAGGGGTGGCGAATTCTTCTGAACACTGCGAATTAAAATCTGCACTTAAGTCACGCCTATTTGGAAAATACGAATTACGATATTAAAGCTTTTTAGAACAGATTACCAGCTCATATTGTGAAACTCATTTTAATCTAAACTAATTAAAATAGAAAATATTTACTTGTTTATTTGTTACGATTTGGCTCAAAAACTACTCAACCGATTTCAAAAACTCTTTCGCCATTAGAAAGATGCATTATTAACTTAAAACAAAGGCTATGTAATAATAATAATAATTCTTTATTAAGAGCAACAATTATATACAAAAATTACCCAAAGTAGCAAATGTTTGCCTTATAAATTCTTTATTTGGCGTGCGCTGAAAAATGTTGATGATACATAAAAATAATGTATTTCATGATTAAAATACTCATCATTACCTATAAAAAGTCACAATCCGAGAGACCGCTTTTTGTTAAAAATTATTCAATCAAAACACGGGTGGAATGGAAATAGTGGCGATTTTGGTATCATGATATGAATCCCTATCCTTTGATAATTAAGGTAGATTATAAACAAACAACACTTTGAATTATTAAAATCGGACCTTTCGTTTAAAAGTTACGACGACGTGTATAAAAACGCCTCTAAGAATGTTGCGGTTTGAGCGAACTGGAGAGTTTTTAATGCTTGGGCCGACGATGAAGATGAATTTCGATTAAAAAAAGAATAATTAATGTTTGGATTTTTCGAAAATAAACCTCTAGAGGGGCGAAAAGTGTTGATGAAGCTTTTAGGGGAGGACATTATTGCTTGCTTCAATTAACGTGAAATTTGGTAGTAACAAATGAAACGTGGGTACTTGAAACAGATCTAATATTTTTGCATAATCAACCCCTGACGGGGTGAACGGGGTAAACAGTTGCGCTGATCTTAATAATACCACACAATCAGCAGCAGAAATGGCTGGGTAATAAATTAAAATCGTTGTGCTTAATTTTCCAAAACGAACCTGTGAAAGGTGATAGAGGGGGTTGAAGTTTGTGGAATACCTACTAAATCCGCGCGGACGAAGTCGCGGGCGAAGTAGTAAGGTATAAAATGGAATGACTAATCGTTGATCAACACGATACAGACATTGAACTCTAAATAAAAAAATCTGTCACTCCTGTTGTTCCCGCGAACGCATACCAACATTCGCACACAGTTCAATGTTGAGACTACGTGGATAATGGCTTATAGTTTATTAATTTTTTCACCTTTGTTGACTGGCTACCTTCTTTTTTAAATATTGTCAGATTGTTAAAATAAAATTGCACGTTCACATCAAGCAACGTATGTTTTTTGAGGGTTCCGCAGCCAAATAGCAAAAAACGGAACCCTTATGGATTCGTCATGTCAGTCCGTCCGTATGTCACAGCCACTTTTTTCCGAAACTATACTGTTGAAACTTGGTAAGTAGATGTATTCTGTAAACCGCATTAAGATTTTCACACAAAAATAGAAAAAAAAAACAATAAATTTTGGGGGTTCCCTATACTTAGAACTGAAACTCAATTTTTAAACCCGCACACCTTTGTTTTTGTTTGCATTGCTTTGTTGCACAAATTCTATTGAAGTTTATGGAAGTCTGTAACGGTGGACCCACCATAACGCACATCTATAAAATGAAACATAATGTGGAAGAAAAAGACTAGAGCAAAAATACAAATAGGTAGTTCCTGTGATTTCAGCTACAATATAAACTAAACTACATAATATCATGGCAATAAGGTGCACATTGCAATACCAACATGTTGACACTTGGCCGGCCACTTAGTTCGAACTTGACTCTTCCGTTGATAATTGTAGTGCTTCGGTTGTTTCTTGGGATGCTCCTCACGATTGTGCAGACGTAACTCCTCAGGGTCTGTGAATATCTCGCCGCAAACTCGACACCCGTTCCTGTTGACAAACGAAACTGAACCGTATGTCAACACAAATAGAGTCTATGCTCAACGTGTTTCTTGTGCGTGAACATTGATATCAAAGTACTGAATATTATAACAACAAAAATGGAATTTTATGACAGTTACAATAGAGTCTACAGGTTGGTTTTTTAATGTGGTAGGTGTCAAATCCGAAACCAAAATCATCACAATCAGGCTCGAGACTCCTTTCAGTGTTTTTCGAACTTCCTCATAGTTTCGGATTTCTTAAAATTCACCCTGTATACTCCATGTGTATCTTACAAGTTGATGATCACTGATATCGAGTTGTACTGAATGTTTAATAAACTAAACTGAACCGTATCTCAACTTACATAGAGTGTGTAGTCCGCGTGTGTTTGACAGACATGACCATATGTCTTTTATAAGCCTCCGTCGATATGAACTTGACATCACATTCTTCACAATATGGACCTTCTTCTGCGCTCTCTTCTTGTTTTGTCTAAATATTAAAAATGTATAAATCAGTTTTAGAAAATACGTACCGAGTAGCTTTAGGACAGCTCGGTACATTACTCGAGCCTGGCGAGTTTGTTGCGCTACTTTTTCTTCCCAACTAAAACACTAGGAAGTGATGACGAGCGGACGTTTTGGGGGACTGTCTTCGTATAAAATTATGACGTTCATAAAGTGCTGATTCTCAGCGTCGTTTGAATGAATGACTTTTTATTTTGATTATAGCATATAATTTGGCCAAAACTGTAGTTTGTTTATATTTCTTTGATTCATGAGGTACCATTATTACTTTTTGACACTACGAGTGACACTGACTGTATGGCAAGACAAATCTTAAGAAACCTCATAATAGATCAATTAACTAGTTTTATATTCTTCTAACTATAACTTAACTATGGCCAAGCCGCATACATTTTTACCAATGTCGTATGAGCTATTTTTCTACTATTTGCCCACAGCTGGGCAAATGTCTCCCCCATAAATAAAACTACGTGATCCAAATTCAGGTAGAATCTTTACTTCGTACTTCAAACCAAAATCCGAACCAACACCAATTTACCCAAAAAAAAAAACTTTTTTTTTAAACCAATCTTGAACGACAGAACCAACCAACGATCAAGACCTATAAATTTTAAGTCACAATTTTCAATTTGCGTCAAATGTACTATACTACGCCATCTATCTAACATGGAGTTCAACTGTCAACAGTTGTTCTATTTTTAGTCTTCAGATGGCGTTGCGAGTATGTGGATTGTGTGTATTTTACTTCTTAAAAAGTCAAAAAAGTCAAAGTCAAAACGATTATTTCAATTAGGCCATTAAACGGTACTTTTGAACGTCATCATTTACAGTTCAGTAAAATAATAATATTACATTAATAAAGTGACTCTACTGTCCATTCGGAAAAAAACACTTTAAATTCGATATTTTTTGATAGAGTTAACCTTTTCGCCGCCAACGTACACAAAACGCAATGCCTCGCCGAGCGCCAAGCTATAAATGTATAACTAAATATACAGTAAACAGTAGTGATGGGGATATCGTCATATCGATGAATAAGATTTGTACACGTAAAGTTAAGATTTAAAGTTGATTTTACGAATATAAATAAAAACTGATTAAATATTTCCAGATTTTATTTTATTTCACAGTATCCTTAATAAGAAAAAACAGTATAAATTATGAGTATCAAAGAAACTAATACATAACTCAATTAGAACTATAAGGAATGGGGTACATCTCTATTTGTTTCATGATCTCATTCTTTAACTTCATATCAAGTTATTGGCACTGAGGGCACGTTGAATTCGATTCTGATCAGGGATGGGGTCTATGGTCTTTCTTTCTTCTATTTTTGTTTATTCCTGTGTTTTTTTAATAACTTCAGTCAACGTTTTTTACCGTAGGTATCTAAGTAGCAGAATTTTTAATTGTTTTTAAAGTGTTTTTTGAAATGGAAAGTAAGTATATATTTAAATTCTATCACGCTTGTAGCCGTGTACTTATCAAAGCATTGTTTTTTAAGTGTTGTTTCTGTTCTTTTCTTAACTCATGTATCGGTAGCGTTTACCCATCACATACATACTTACGTTTACATACTTATTGAATTCCTACTCTTTGATGAATAAACATTATTATTATCATCCAGTTAGACATACCTCAGAATTATCTTCTGGTTCAATGTTCTCCACAAAATACTCCGAGTCCGATTCCACACCTTGCAAAATTTTAAGAAGTTCGTCCGAATCAAGTTCTTCACTCATTTTTCTATTTGTTATCAAGTGAAAGAAAGAAAGATGCGTGCGCGCGAATCCGATTTTGTGCTGCACTATGCCAAAGTGACCTTGACAGCCGCACGCCTATGACGTCACTGACCAACTTCTATAGTAGTTCGTGGCACTCGGTGGCGCACAGGGGCATAGACGACCAATTGTTTTGTAGAGATGGGAAAATAACTATCGACAAGAATTGGTAACAACTTTATAATTACGTATCGGCATCTACCTGAAGGCCGAAATTCATCTACTATCCTTTGTAATGAAGTAGATAACTAAGTTCATATTTTATTGACCTCAAATTGTTTTCGATATTCGTAACTTTCTGTATTTATAAATATTTCAATGGTGAAATCAACCTTTCACGGCACATCACTGGCCAACTTGATATGAAGTGATTGGCGTTCTGAGGAAAGTAACAAAATTCGGAGTTTCTGTTTTTGCCGATTTTAGGACAAACTAGGGCTTATTTTGTGTAGAAAAATAAAAAACAGGGTAGTAGACAGTGCTATCTTAAATAATAAAATGAAACAAAGCTTTTAATCACAGTAAATTTATTTTAATAAGATAGTTAAAATGAACAACTTCTATAGAAGTTGTGGCGCTGGTGGCACGAAAATCCCGAACTTCTATAGAAGTGCTTGGCGGTGAAAAGGTTAACGGATTGCGATGAAACAAAAACTTAATAATACGTCAAGTTAAGCACAATTTTTCTGTATAAAAGTTATCTTCATTGGTTTCGTACATATTACGTGATGCATGCACATCGAAACAGACAAACAGACAAAAATGCTGGAAATGGGTTCTGTTGGTTAATCTTTATCACCCTGACTATTTTTTTTCGTCGTAACCGTTAGACAGCATCAGTCTGTCTGACATATGGCTGAAATGCAACTTTTATGTGCAGTCGTGAGACAGTTAGTTTTTAGCATACTTACCTATATTTTTTTTTCTGTGTACCGTGCGTGTTTCATGTAAGTGCAAATATTATTCTTTCTTTTTTATTTCAATATTTTCGATGTACAAAAACGATTTTTCTTCAGATTTATTATACCTATGTTTAGATATACATATAGATTTGGTGGTAAGCGATGATGTAGTCGATAGAGCACGCATGCCTAGAAGTAACTTATTAATTCTTAGCTTACCATGTCTGCTAACTTAACTTTTAAAACAATGAAATAAGATTCAAATTCCAATGTACTTACATCAAGATCCTTGTGCATCATATTCTTATGTACGACGAGTCCCTGCTTGCTATAGAAGGAGTACCCACAAAACCCGCAGATATTTTCTGATGGATGTTTGATTCGCATGTGACTTACATACGTCGTTCTTACACTGTGGTGAAGGAAAAATGGTATGTGTGAGCTCTAGTTATATAGTAAAAGGCATTTTTAAGGATTTTCAATCTATCGTTACCATACGTAAACTTTATTTGCATTCCACAATGAGTACTTAGGTGGTAATTTTAAAAAAGAAATTGTGATCATTATGGATCCTGTCGGGCACAACAAAAAGCAAATATATGTAGGAGAGAGGAAGCTTTAGATACCTAAACTTATATCTAAAATAAATCCAATAATACTCTTTATACCTTATATTTCGTCATTTAAATATTCCTTTATACTATAAAAGCATTTTTCAACTAAATTCTTTTTACCCAGATATTGCTAATAATACCCTATTAATAAATCTAGACCGCTATCATTATTAAGTATGCCACGTCTTTGTAATCGTACTGGTAAGCCAAATTGGAGCAAATATCATAAAAATTAGGAAATTCAAAGGTCCCTCTCTTTCTATCACAAATTCTATAAAAGTCAAGACTTACTTGAAAACTTCATCACAATATTTGCATTTATGCGTGACTCCCTTATGTGATCCTTGATGCTGCTTCACAGTAGTTCTGTAATTTGAACCTTCCATCAATACCATTACAGTTATTTTTAATATAGCTACGCCACTCGACCACTCAAAAAGACAGTGTACATATTTCAATGAAGCCAGGCACTTATGGATTGCCAAGGAATCGGTCAGTTAGTCGGAAAATTAAGCAATTTTGACAAAAAAAACAAAGTCGCACCATATTGTTTACGCAAAAGGTTTTTTTGTTGCAGAATTTTGAGGTTTCAGCATTTGAGGATTCCCGAATGAATGAGGTTTTATACTTACATGTTACTAGAGTTGTATGGACATAAATTGCAAACGTATCTCTTGCCGTGGTTCAGAGCATGTCTCTGAAGGTTTCGTTTCGTTTTAAATCTGTACTTGCAGATTTTGCACTCTATGTCGCCGAGATTCTGCGGACAAAGCACACAATTTGCATAGTTATTAAATCAGTTGTTTTTTGTGGGAACGCCGGAGCCACGCAGCGCCGGAGCCGTGACAGAAACCATGCCTGCTGCATGTTGCATGCTCGCTTGCAAGCTGCATGCTTGCTTGGATGCTGCATGCTTGCTTGGATGCTGCATGCTTGCTTGGATGCTGCATGCTTGCTTGGATGCTGCATGCTTGCTTGGATGCTGCATGCTTGCTGCATGTATGGTGTATGCTTGTTTGCATGCTTCTTACATATTGCCCGCTGTATGTATATATATATATAGGTATATAACTCGTAGCAGAAGCCATGTGATACAAATTTGTTTTAAAAACGTTATTAGGATAAATAAACATTAAATAATTTGAATTTAGGACATAACTTTTATTGAAACCGGTTTTAAGTCTTTTGTATATTATTGCTTGTAATATTTATGACAACCAAATTTAAGGCATTTAAGGGATTTAAATTTTATGGCAGGTGACATGTGACATAAAGTTCGGGCAAGTTATCATTCGGACAAATGATGATTGGACAAAAACAATTATGACACTTTAGATTATGGATAAAAAAATTAGGTAACACAAAAGAGAACAGGAATCACGGTATAGTAGTAATAAATCATAAGCAAACGAATCATGACAAAAGGTTTAATTGCAACGCCTATCTTACCATGGATTTTCTTCATATTACTATTCTGTTTTTTTCATATTACGAATGTTCAGAACTTTAGGCATAGGTGTGATATAGGTAAGAATATATTTTAGTTTTTTTTTCTTAAATTTAGAGAAAAAATTCAAACTTTTAAAAATTTAACTCAATTTTCGATCGAAATGGTTTCCAAACAATTCGGTATTGCTCCGAAGTTTCACATTATTAATTGGACTTAAGATTTATTCGCAAATTTTTTTTTTTATCAAATAATATTACTTTATATTTCGCTGCGCCAGTTACGTACAATTATTTTAAGCCCTGGCTGGAGGCTTTAATATTTATATTAAGGCCGCTACAGGCAAGTCCGGTTAAGCAGTCGACCACCTCATTGGGAGAAATGGGAATCGCAACTCAAAAAAAAAAAAAGTGTAAACTGCAATTAGTATCGCGCAGGCCCTTGTCGACGCCGGACGTGTAACAGTTTTTCGCGCTGTGAGTTTTGGAGTGCTACATTGTTATTGTGTGCGTGTTAGAACATCATTGGAAACTACGACCGCTACATTTTGATCGCTGTGAGTATTTTGATACATATAACATCTTAGTTATTTATTATACAGAGTGGTCATGGTGGTACAACATTAAACGTAATACCAGTTAATACTTGAACTTGTTATATAGACCTTAAAACAAATATAATTTATGAGGTTTAAATTGTAAAAAAGATATTTTATTACATTTATCCTTACATTTTTAGTTTTATATATATTTAATTTAAAAAAACTTCAAACTAGTGTCTGTCTCCTAATTCTCCAGTAACCTACCTATTAAATATTTTTTTAGCTAGTTAATTATCTACATCATTATTTTCTTTATTTTCAGTAAAACTTTAACTTTTTTTTAGGTTTATTTCGTTACTTAATAGTTACTTAGTAGTTCATTCAGTGCCTCATTATTACAAGGTTTCTTTCCTGACAATTTGTTGCAATCTAACTCCTCAATATACTATCCTTCCAAAAATTAGAACACTAAAAACTACATAGTCATGTCAACTACTAGTCAAGACCTTTCATTTGATACCCATTGAGGGGGTTATGAAAAAAAATGTAATCCGCCAGTTTGTTGGCGGATATGCCTTTTTTTTCGTAGTGTACTCTTTTTTTTTTTCTAGTCAAACCCTTTCACTTGATACCCATATTGAAGGCGTTGTGAATTAAATATGTAAACCACCATTTTTTAGCGGAAATCTTGGATTTACAATGTTATTTAATATATTAAATTGTATTGTCATCAGAATTAAAGGTGTGTACCAAATATCATATCAATCTATGAACAGGAAGGGGGTAAAATTACAACTAATAAATTTGGCCCAAACAACCAACAAATAGGGCAAATTAATTTTTTAAAAAATCGTGTGAACTGGGATAATAATAGTCGCTTCAACGTCTAGTATTCTTGTTGAACCGGGTTGAGTTAAACGCCATCGGCCAAAAGTTTGAAAGCATTCCTGTTTTCAAATAAAACAAAAGATTTCCGACTATAATGCGATAACAATTTTGCAATAATATAAATTTTTACTACCTTTGTACATTGTTTACACAAAAACAAAAGGATTATCATCCTACTTTCGTAAAGGTTTAATAAATTCCATGTAACGTCTTTTATGACTTAATTCGTCGGATACTTTTCTTTTGTAAAATGAAACGATTTTAACGGCTATGTTGTTTACGTATTTTTTTATGGCTTTGTTTATTTGATTTTACCTTGCAGCTTTTGAACGGTAGTATAATAGATATTGGTCTAGCTGAAGAAATATTAGATATATTTTGTATTCCGTTTCGTGTTCTCGTGACATAATATCAACTTTGATGCGAACATAGTCAAACGGAAAAGCTTATGAAAAATATTGTATTTCTAGAGCGCGGAAACCCTATAGTAGGCGCCAGATAATCGTGGAATAACGGTCATTGACCCACCTACAATTATTGCAATTTTTAATTTGAAAAACGGAATTAATGACACAAAGCAGTCCCGAATCATCATCTCTCGTGATCCTTAACATTGTCTAATAATGAAAAACGATTCATATTTAATTGTTCAGGTACCTATGAACAGTTATTAGGGAAAGGTCAATATACTTTATTCCACATTTATCTGGCGCCTACTATAGCCGTCCGCCAGCAGGATCACATGTTCATAACATGAGCTTGCAAAAGTATGTAACTATGTCAGAACTATGTTCAATAAAATAATTATTATTTAAATTGTTATTTTATTTATTTAAGCAGAGAATGGTTCTTTAAACAGGGAAACCCGAAATCTATAGTTTTAAAGTGAACCTGAATCACACTTGGCCAGTTTTTTATACATACCCTCGAGTAGGTAAATATTAAATTTACATTTCCTACAATGAGAGGTGAGGTCAGCTGAAACTAGAAATGGATAGCTCGACTGGAATAGGGAACCAAACATAATTGTGTATCTATATGCCTATATATTTTCATGAAAGTATAAAAATTATGGTGGATCAAGATCGATTAGTTACACTACATTCTCAACATCATAGTGCGGGTTGAAAGAGAAGATGTGAAAGAAAGTGTCGCCCATATGGCATTTGTACGGACACTCGCGACTTGTGATTTTAACATCATTGACATAAGATTTAAACTCCAATGTATATCTTACCGGGGAGTGTTTGGTGAGGTGATGTTTCCAGGCATGCGTGTTGTTGAAGCCCCGGTAGCCCTGGTGGCATTTGTACGGACACTCGCGACTTGTGATTTTAACATCATTGACATAAGGTTTAAACTCCAATGTATATCTTACCGGGGAGTGTTTGGTGAGTTGATGTTTCCAGGCATGCGTGTTGTTCAAGCCCCGGTAGCACTGGTGGCATTTGTACGGACACTCGCGACTTGTGATTTTAACATCATTGACATAAGGTTTAAACTCCAATGTATATCTTACCGGGGAGTGTTTGGTGAGGTGATGATTCCAGGCATGCGTGTTGTTGAGCCCCGGTAGCACTGGTGGCATTTGTACGGACACTCGCGACTTGTGATTTTAACATCATTGGCATAAAGTTTAAACTCCAATGTATATCTTACCGGGGAGTGTTTGGTGAGGTGATGTTTCCAGGCATGCGTGTTGTTGAAGCCCCGGTAGCACTGGTGGCATTTGTACGGGCAGTCGAGGTAGTTTGATGACTGCTTTCGTTTATTCATCTCTTCTATCTGGTCTTCGAGCTGTGGGTAAATATAAATAATTAACGAATTAATAATTAACCATATCTTTACAAAGGGTGACCATCTTAATGGATGACCATCTTAACATACTGAGACTCCTCCGTGCCTCTGAAAGCACGTTAAGCCGTTGGTCCCGGCTGTCATTTGTAGATCTTTGGCAGTCGTTACGGATAGTCAGAAGCCAGAAAATCTGACACCAGTCTTACCAAGGAGTACCGTGTTACCCAGTTAATGGGTTGTGGAGGTCTGGTAGGCAGCCGCTCCACGTAAAATACTGGTATTCAGCTGAATCCGGTTTGACTGGAAGTCGACCCCAATATAATTGGGAAAAGGCTAGGCAGATGATGATCTTAACAAAGTAAATTTTTGAGAGACCATTAGAAATATTTTATTTCTAATGGTCTCTCAAAAATTTACTTTACGATATCCGAATTTACGGATTTATTTACTAGCGGACATCACGCGGTTTCACCAGCGTAGTTCCCGTTCCCGTGTACTACGCGGTACGAGTACGGGGATAAAATATAGCCTATGTTACTCGCTGATAATGTAGCTATCCATTGCTGAAAGATTTTTTCAAATCGGTCCAGTAGTTTTGAAGTTTATTCGTTACATACAAATCTTTAAATATACAAATCTTTCCTATTTATAATATTAGTAGAGATATAGATTTATTGCACACAATGTACACACTGCTAAACTTAATGAGTACATTACCATGTAAGGGCGCAGCAATCAACTTATGGCTAATAATTAAATAATAATCTTCATATAGTATCAATAAAAGCAATACACAACACTAACATTATTATTAAAAACTAAAGCTGTAAATTATTGAGTATACGTTGGTATAAGTTTTTACTTAAATCTCTTTAATTATATTTTAATCTCCTTTATCTTTTTTTTTTTTTAATCTTGCATTGCGAATGATTTTCATGCGACTTTCAGACCACTACGTATGTTGTGTTGCAAGTCGATTTGATATACGCCATTGGTGTGTGGGGAAAAACGCAAGACATTATTTCTAAGCACAGTAAACCGACGACGTCGGACCATAAGACGTTTGGTAGGCGTGATGAACAACTGAACTGAATTCACCCAGTTCTAGAAGAAGCATAGCTTAATAAGATAATTAAGTGAACAGGGAAACGCAGCACAATGCGGTATCACTGAAACTAAACAATAGAAATTTTGCATTCGTTGAAATACTAAATATACCGACTTCAAAACTGTTGTTTACTTATTTAAAACAATCTAAAATACATATGCCAACCATTTCTTCGAGATCTGTGCCTGTATTATTTCTCCCTTTTTAGTTATTAATTAAATAAATTTGAGTTTAAAAGTTGGTTTATTTTTTTAAATTACTATTTATTTCTTAATTTTTTGTATTTCACTTGTAACTGAAACTAATTACTTAAAAAGTAATAAAGTAGTATTTATCCCTCTATCATTATCTACTATTATACTATATAACTATTTTATGTTGCCATCTAACTATTCCACGATTACTTTTTAAATTGCTAAGCGACTTTTTTTAAATTTTCATCGAGATTGTTCTAGCTAGAGCCTAACTGCATGCAAGCATTGAAACAACATGCATAATGACATGTTTTATAATTACGCTGCTAAGCTAACGACACGTTTTCCTAGTGACTTAACGACACTTAACTCTCTATCTCAAAAAGGACTGAACCGATTTTGATGAAACTTACACTGTTCTACTAAGTTAGACTATCCTTTTTTTTTTTTTTTTATATCGGGGGGAAGTCCTCATGGAAATCCTCCACCCTGGGGCGGGTGGAGGGGTCTGTCAGACTTTTACTGACTAAAACCACCCCGGTGTTCCATCTTCCAACTACGCCGGGGATCGCGGGAACGTATGCGACTTCCGCAATCCCCGGCTGGTGCCGGCCCGCCTCTGCGGGCCACCTCGCGTCGGCGAGGGGAGTGAGGTGTTTAACTCCCCTCGCTACGTCAAAGAGGGGCACGGGAACACCAAAGTTAGACTATCCTAGTCCAAGCTTCATGTTTTTGACGGACTGACTTTGACAATTCAAAAGTAGTTGATAATGGTTTATTTGAAATAAATGCTTTGACTTTGATACCATAATTGATAACCTCCTTTTTTTGAAGTCAGTTAAAAATAAATACCTACATGAAAAAAAAGTTGCATTCGAAAGCACCACATCAGAAAGGTTACACTTTTATGCTAGTTTTTAATTTCAACCTTGCGCTTGTTGAAATAAAGACAAAATGTCTTTATTTCAACAAGTGCAAGGTTGAAATTTGATTGGCATTAAACTGCACAGCGCCAGACCATCGCCGAAAGAACAGAATACCCAATCTACGAGTACATACCGACAGTGTAATAACATTGATCAAATCATCAGTCTTGTCGTCACATTCTGTGTCATCCTTCTTGACTTTAGCTGAACTCTTCTTAGCAACCGCCGTACGAGTTCTCTTCTGTCTTATTCGTTTTTTGGGCTGGGCTGACTGAGGTTTTCTGACTGGCAATTTTGGCTTTTCACTAGTTGTGTTGGGAAACTGTAATAAAAAATAAATAAAAAAACTGTTCATTAAAATATTAATGTGAAACCAGCTGTAGTATAATTTCAATAGTTGCCGCCCGCGGCTTCGCACGCGTGTAGGTCGGATTTTATCCAAAAGGAACACACTCCCGAGATAAAGTATCCTTTAATCTAATCTAGGATATGGTTTACCTGTGAGCCGAGTTTCATTCAAATTCGTTCAGTCATTAAGATATGAAGGGGTTACAAAAAATACAATCAAAATCACTTTCGCATTATAAATATTAGTTAGGATAATTTCGCCAGGCACATAGCGTGAAGAATGCTAATAAAATGTTTTTTGTGAAAAGGGCAAAAGAAAAAATATATATTAATATTTTATTTTTAATGGTTGTCATTTATCTGGAAACCTGTTCTATCAAACTAATATGCTTTCACGCCTAAATTGCTGAACCGATTTCGAAGAATTTTAGTACAGAGATAAATGGAGCCCTGGAGAAGGTTAGGTACAGCTTGCTTTGGATGGAGTTTCTTGTCTGTTCTTCTCCATAAGAATCTACTTTTTGCGAATGGACAACTAGAGTCACTAATATTTTAATTTCAAACTGTAAATTTGACGTGCAAAAGTGCCTTTTAATGGTCTAGTTGAAATAAATGAATTCACTTTGACGTTGTTTTGCGAAAAATATACTAACGCGAGCGACACCCAAGGCCAGTGAATAATATTTTTGAGTGACAAACATACCTCAGCACCATCAGACTCTTCCTCAAGATCCATCTTCACAGAAATCTCCACCTTTTCCACTTCATGTATTTTCTTCTTATCACTCTTCCCACATTCCTCATCATCATCATCACCATCACTAGAGCTATTATCAGGACTGACGTGATCAGGAACATCAATATCATCATGATCCTCTTTTTTGATAACTTCTACGACAAAATGAGGTCTTTCTAAGTTGATAAATTCTGTTGTACTATCTTGGTCTATGTTGATGTTAGTGATGTTGGAAATTGCAAGGAGATTTTTTCGGGGGATAGATTTTATTGCTGGACGTGATAACTGGAACATGTAATAAATTAAATTAATAAAGGGCTGGAATATTTGTGAGAATGCTTTGTCTGCAACTTATTATTAAATGAACATTTACATTAAAATGATTAAGGCTAATTAGTAGGGTTCTTTCCTCTTTATTTTCTACTTGCTTTTGCCCGAGACTTTGTACGGGCATATGCCATTTTTCCCATTCCGATAGTAGTTACCTATATAAACCTGAACCTGCCTCATGAATAACCCCATCCATTAGTGAAAACCGCATGAAAATCCGTGCAGTAGTTTTAGAGTTTATCGCAAACAGACGTACAGACACATGCGGCGGAGGACTTTGTTTTATATTTATTTATTTATTATATACTCGATTGTAATAAGAACAGAACAATCAAACATAAAATAAGTGTACAATGGGCGGTCTTATCGCACAAGGCAATCTCTTCCAGACAACCCTTGGATGGATTGAACGAAGGGAGATAGATTTAGGGCTGTCAGTGTACAAACGTTTTAAACAATACTAATTAGATATAATAATATAAAATAAATAAATACAATACCAATTTTTATACTAATAAATATCAAATATATAATTGAGACAGGAGCAGAAAATTAAAGTATATTAGTTATAATATGTAGTGAAGAACTAGTTAAGAGTCTGTACCAGTTTCTCAATCACAAAACTGACATATTTCTTGTTCATCTCAATCTCAATAATTTCCCATAAAGTATTTCCATAAGGCCATTCTATAAACACATGTTACCTTTCCACAATCATCAATGATTCCACACAGCAGAGTCTGGCTCCATAGACACTTCTCTCTGAATAAATAAAATTTCTTCACAAGAGCTGCACACTCGTAGCAGGCGTATGGTGGCAAACTTGTGTATAAAGGCTGAAAGTAAAAGATAGGATTGGTGATTATTTTAATGAAGTGGTATAATAAAGGACAACCAGCAATTTTCCAACAAAAAAACTGACAATTATGAACACAAGAAAAATAAACTTTCAAATTAATCAAACCCTTCTCAAGTGATGTTCTGTCATACATGTAGCAATTGATTTTTATTTATAAATATAGAATATTATATGCTGATAAAGCATATAATATTCTATATTTAAGAGCATACAAAGCTTGAATAAATGTATTTTTAAATTTAGTAAGACCTGCATTGCCTAGAAGCCTGGATGAAAATTATTCAATAAAACAACGAAATCATATCATGTATTTATAATATTTCTAACCCGATAAACATACAAAACAAACTTACCTTACTTTCTATCATAAATGATGCGAAATAAGATTCTAATGGGTATGCCGATAGGTTCTGCATTTTCACATCCATATTCAAACAAATACGGCACACTTGAACGTCCCCCATATTATAATAAATAAGCACAAAGCTTAAAAAAAAAATCGCGGCCGTACACAGAGCGTTTTACAGATTGATGGTGATTAATTTTTACAGGACGAATGGTCGTCAGAGTACGGCTTCATGCTAACAAAATAATTTGAATGATAAATACATGATATTTATTCATAAACTGTCGAAATTAAACAATTTTCATGAATCGACAAAAGACGCTAAAATGCAAACAAATTGTGTTGTCAACAGTCAAATCAAAGTCAAATCTTCGCTGTCACTTTGACAACAAAAACGTTTTGTTGTTAAAAAAAAACACTTCATTTTGTCACGAAGAATAAAATAAAATGGGTAGCCATTAAAAACCTAATTAAGTTTTTGAAATGCTCTCATCACTCATCAACCTTAATACATAGGTTTAATTTTGCCGTAATCAATATTAAACAAAATCATGGACGTTTAACAGAACATGCAATTGTTTGCGTTTTGTTTTATTAAAGGCAAAAAAAGTTACGCCCGTAATATTATAGAGGATAGGCAGGAGTTAGTACTATTCACGAAGAAGACCCCCGAAGTTGGCATACATACGCATAAGAAAGATAGAAAAAGGAACATGTGGTTGTATTCAACTCAATTTTCATGATAGAGAAAAACAACGCAGTATTATTTATTCCATCATTTAAATTGAGAAAACCTTTTATGTATTTACACTTTAAAATAAAACGATTCTATTGAGTCAAACCCTCGGCGTATTTTGTTTGAAATCATTTCTAAAGAAATCTTGAAACTAGTAGTAAGTGTTCATAAAGTCATTGTCATTGTGTGTGTGTTGTTAGGGTAAAACGGGATCCTATTACTAAGACTCCGCTGTTCGTCCGTCTGTCTCTCTGTCCGTCTGTCACCAGGCTATATCTCATGAACTGTGATAGTTTTGCTCGGTATTGCTAACGGCAACAGGTAGACGCTTGAAATATTCACAGAATATTTAGTTATATAGTCACTTTAAAAATAAATAATTAAATTAATATGAAACAAATATTTAATATGCAACAAACGTGTTTTTTTTGCCATTTTTATAGATAGGTAATGGTACGGAACTCTTCGTGCGCGAGTCCGACTCGCACTTGGCCGGTTTTTTACATCATTTCAACGTTGGCACACAAAGGGGGAACATGACTCATTCATATTAAATTCTAAGAAAGAAACCCGCTTCTAGAAAATCGTCTTATGCTTCGGATCAGAATAATATGGTGGAAGTATAAAAATGAACGTGAACCACTAGAATTAGAGCCCGTCGCTGGACAAAAACCGCGGTTAGTTAGGCAGCTGAATTTGTAATATATCATGTAGGTAAGTATAGATACCTTCTTAGGCATAGAATGATGCAAACCGGATCTCTACCAAACGAGTTTTGATAGGTACCTACATTACATTATTAATTTATGAACATTTATCTCATAGCTACCTACCAACTTATTATTATAGAGTAAGCACACCTACTTATTTATCGGGTACTCGTATTGAAATATGACAAAAATAATTTTGGCCATTGGCTGGTTCCATTGAGGTATAGAATCAGGCGCTAATACTCGTTCTCGTACTAGTTAGGTAGCAGGAACCATGAAATAGTAAGTAGGAGTAGAAATTCGTTTTATAACTACAACAAAATTAATTACCCAAGCAGTTCGGTTATGATCGAAGCTTTAAGAGCCTGTAGGTACTTTTCACAGTATTTTATACAAACTCGTAAGTCTTCTTGCAAATTATAATTAACAGATTTTAATTAATCTTGATACGCGTTGGTACTCTAAATCTAGGCTCAGGAAGTGACGGCGTACTTTAAACCAATCGGATCCTTACAAGAACAAATAAATTAGTTAAGTACTTATGAACTTTTGCGAAAACCATTAAAATCTTAATACAGTCAACAGGACAGTACAACAGTTCAACGTGCCCGTGCTTTTATTTAACGGACAAAATGAAGTCCCAAGTTGGACTAAACAAATATGTACCTACCTACAGAGGTATATAGGTACGTGTGACCTACCTAGGCTAGGTAGGTACATAGGAGAGCTACCAGAGTTAAGCCGCGCATATTCATCGATCTGCGCACAGCGCAGTATAGCCATTAGCCATAAGCCCTTTAGCGTCATATGATGACTATGCGTAACCTAAATTCGGACAGTTGATGACAGTTCTGATTTACTTTTCGTCTCGTTTTCTGTGTAAGATTCCATCAATAACTAATGAGCATATGGAATCTTACGAAAATTCTCATCTACTGAAAACATGAAATTCGGAAGATTTTAAACATTTAAAAGATGCAAAGTAGGTACTCGTTAGCATTGAATAGTAATTATGTATGAAAAGCTTTTTCTTTCCAAAAATAAACATCCTGAACTATTCAATCAAGGAAATTCACGAAATCTGATGACACTTTTACCCGTCTGCCCCAGAAGGAAGGTACATAATAATGTTGGTTTGTATGCATGTCTGATGTCTGTAAAATGACAAAAAAAAACAAGTCATTTGTCAAAGAGTCTCACTCATTCAGTTGGTTGCATTTATTTTGATTCAATCACAGATTTGATGTCACTAAATGCATCAGACTGCTTGAAAAGTGACATTGCTTCGAACGGTTTAGTCGGTATTTGCCGTCGGTTTTTTTTACACATGATCGCCTGTTAGGCACATTTGCGAACATAGATATAATAAACAATGTTTTTTATACATATTTCTATGCTTGCGAACGTACTAGGTATGATAGATAATACAATACCTCATGGCCAGATAATTCCGGAGAAAAGGATTTAACGAAACGGGCAAAAAAAAAAAACAATATAAAGTATCATTAATTATATTTAAAAGACACTTGAATGCTTCATATTTTTTAAATTATTGCAACGATCTTCTTTTTTTGTCGACGGTTCTTCAAGTTATGGACTCAGTAGTAGGTGACCAGCGTTGGAGGCGTTGTTTAGATCAAAGGTGATGAATGAAAACTTCAGTAAATGGGTCATAGTCTGAACTGTAAGTACCGCACTCATTATCTCAGTAAGTAAAGCGCAAAAACCTGGATGAAGCTAGCACAGGGACGTGGGGATTCCTACAAGAAAATATAGGCCTATGTTCACCCTAAAGTGGGAGAAGTCGGGCTGTGAATGATGATGATGAAGTAACGACGCCACTGCAAACCTTTTTGATGCAAAATTTCAAGAATGTTCTAGCGTCTATTGCTCTACTCGTAGCAAACTTTTGTAATCGTAACTGCCGAGAATGAGTCTTTGCTTCGATCCCCCGGAGGTCTGCCGTCTGGTCAGTGTTATTAGGTTTTCCATCAGGAACTTGCCTCTTGTGTGTAGGTATTGTATAAAACATTAGCGTAACAGAAGGCCCTTCAGCAGTAGTATGGAGGCTGTATTGATTGACGTTGATTGATATGTTGTACCACCTAGATTCCTAGCATGTGTCATGTCAATGGGAATATTACCAGGAAGAGTAGTCCCGTCTGTTTGTCAGCGGAATGTATCTCCTGAACCGTTATAGGTAGAGAGTTAACATTTTAACAGAGTATGTACGAGTACCTATTTCTATGCATTTCTTTTACCGCTATAACGAGAAATAATAAAAACAAAATACAAATCAAGGGTCCGACTCGCACTTGGCCGGTTTTTTTACTTCCAGATCCATTTCGTAAAAAGTGCTAACTAATACTTGAAACATTTTTACAAAATGATGGATAAGATAAAATAGATACACAGATAAACTTATTTACTTACCGTAATATATCTAAATCATGAATGGGCATGACATGCGATGATAACAAAATATTGTGAAATATTCAGGTAATAGACACGTAGACGGGAAGTAAATTCGTCATTATGATTGTGGTATGTAGGTCTTAAGTCTTAAATGACACTGAAAAAAAACAAGTAGGCTCCTGTTGCCTAACCTAACAAGTAGAGACTTGTTTTTTTCACAGGAAAACTTGGGGTTTCCTGTGTAATTCCAAGGTTTGTCGGGTCAAGGTGTTAAAATCCTTGCAGCTACTTAAATTGTAGATCTACCTACCATAAAATGCAAAGTTGGACGGCTCACCATATATCGTGCTTCCGTCACCACATGAGCAACACCTCTATGAGTTGCATCAATCAGCTCAGCCCAGCCCATACCCAGTCCTCAGACCACCTCCGCATCTAGTCTATCCCAGCCACCTTTTTAAGATGATGGTAGACCAAATACCTGAGAGACGTCTGGAATTTTCCACGCTACTTGACGCTGTGTACGAATTTGAGTTTCGCATGAATTGCATAACCTCTTGAAACAGCAATCACTTTAGCATGCAACAGGTTAATACTTGGATTAAGTTGGGACTTACCTAATTAGTTGAATATCTTAGTGTCGCTTAATTACTCTGTATAATCACAACCAAGGAAAGTGAGGTAGAGTCGGCATAAGCAGCAATGATCCCGATCTGGCGACCCAACTGAGCTGCCCATCAAAAACCGAGTCTTCAACAACAGGAGTACCTACTGAATTTCGGTGCTGTATGTTGCTTGAATCACACCTTGAGTCGGAGGATCCACTAGAATTATTTAGTATTTTAGTATTAAACGTTCACGTCACGCCTTTCCAATCAAATATAGTACCCGACGAAGGAAAATACTTATTTAAAAGCTGGAGCCTGGGGTGCATTAAAAAATCGGCTAAGTACGAGTCGGACTCCCATACGAAGGGTTCTGTACCATAAACCGAAAAAAAACCGGCCAAGTGCAAGCCGGACTTGAACACGAATGGTTCCGTACCATAAGCCGAAATTTATTAAATTATTTTTTTATTTTTAATGTTATTTCATTTCTATAATTTTTTGTTATTAGGCATAGCGGCAACAGAAATACAAACTCTGTGAAAATTTCAACTGTCTACGTTTTACGGTTCATTAGATATAGCCCGCTGACAGACAGACGGACGGACGGACGGTTGTCAGCGGAGGCTTAATAATAGGGTTCCGTTGGTTACCCTTTGGGTACGGAACCCCAAAAAGCATCAACCAGCCAGTGATCCCCTATCCTGGATATTCACATTCGTTCCTTACAAGTTTGCTTACTGCCTTCACTATTGTCAGGCAGAGCTTTGGTCCACGAGTTATCGTACAAAAACAATAGTATAAGTAAATAATATTTAAACTTTTCAGTTTTCGATAATATTATACTTACATATTATTCAACCGACAAAAAAAAGAGGAAATAAAATTATGCATTTGGTTTTTCCTAGCTAATTTGTACTTACCTAATTGAAAAACCCAACGTTTCGCTCTTATTTATTTTAATTTATCCTTATTATTATATTTTGTAGGTAAGTAATTTCACGCAGGGTAGGTAGGTACCTAAATTGTGTGACACGTCATATAAAAACAAATGTCAATGCCTTTAATTATGACAATCATATTACAATAAAAGGGTATTAATTTTACTCAAAAAAATCGTATTAGTATGTCAGACAGACTTCCAAAAAATGTTGGAAATGTATTTTTCTTTTTTCACGTACCTACCTATACACGACGATACAGTGCGTTGAAAACTCGCATGACGTCACGCTTTTTACGTAAACGTGACGTCACCAGCCCCTACTCTTTGAACTTTGATGCGCTTTATCTTTAAAAATTTTTATCGATTTGAAATGGCAAAATAACAGATGTAAAATCTTTGTAAAATATTTTTGAACATCTAACGGATGGACTAAATACCTAGAGTTATTATTTTTCTGTCTAGTAAAATACCATTTGCGGCAACATACATTGCGTTTTTTACGCTGTCGGGAGAACATTATGAAGCAATGGATTAGGAAATTCCTTCAAAAAGGTTTGGTATTTGATGAGCTGCATGAGTATCTCTTAGTCTGCTGAGCGCGCTGCATGAGGTAGGTACAGAATGGTAAGGACGCGGGCATGCTGCAGTGCGATTCTGTAATCCTCTCTCCGTAAATGCTTAGGTAAAGTGAACATGAAGTGAACTGTCAATCCATACAAAAATGATGGAATGACAGTTCACTTCATGCTCACGTCACCGAAGTGTTCAGTTCACTTCACCGTGTTGTGAGAATAGCCCGGCTGGTGTCTAGAAATGGGATCTAATCTGTAGGTATCTGACGCCCAAGTAGCACACAACTGCATTATAAATTTTCACTTAAGGCCGCTGTAAGCATTAAGTAATACCGACATATTAGAGTTCACCTGGCTGCAACAGCTGTTTAGAAACGAACGAGGCTCACTATGACACTTTGGCCATTGGTACTTAGGTAGGTACTTCTTTATCATAGCTCCTTTTAGGAATATTCATCGCCAATAGGCAAGTTTTTTTTGCGAAAATCTATATTAATAGCGAGAGCGAAGTCGCGGATAAAAGCAAACTAAGTACCTACTTAGTAGCAAAAAATAAGTTCGATCTTATAAAGTACCTATTATAGTAGGAACCTACGACTGATGAAGTGATGAAGTCCTAAGGCCACAGACTCGCCCTTATTCCGTCTACGATCGATTTAACTCTGAAATAGATGAATAATTTTCAGTGAGGTTTTCCGCCCAGACAGTGTTTACTTGGTGGGGGGTTATTGACTCATAAGCCCCTTAAAATGTAGGTACTTAAAAGCAATGTCTCGGTTTATGGAGTAGGTAAGGGAAATCCCTTACTTTCCTAAACCTGACTAGTTAAAAGATGATCTCGAGTTCAATTATTCGAAATTAGGCTTTACAATAATCGATGGGTAATCTTTGAGAACTATGTATTGTAGCAATAGGATGCTATAATCAATACCAATATCAATTATTTATTTGCAACGAATGTAGGTTTCAATAGAATACAGGTGGAGTACATAGGAGTGAGCCATGTACATTCTGCCTGGAAATAGGCATGCAAAAATTTATATAAATTGTTTAAAAGCCCAAAAAATTAAAATAGGGAACAAATTAAAATGTCACAGTTAGAAATAATACAATTAAATTATAAATACAATACTTAATATAGAAAAATTAATTAAAATGTTATTTTAGAATAAAATTTAAAATAAATAAGTACATATTAGGTACATTTGTGTTCAAAATAATATTAAAAGAGAAAAAGAAAGAAAGATTTAAAAGTTTTGTCGAGTCACATTTTTCTATTAGGAAGGCCACTAATTTATTTTCAAAGTTTTAGATTGTATCATTCTTGATTACGTCTGGCAATTTATTGTTTATGGTAGGGCCCATACAAATAACACTTTTTCTCAATAACGCTGTGTTACAGGACTCGATTTGTAATAAACTTTTGTATTTATTTCTGACAGGTCGTTTTCTAGTTTTCTAGTAGGTATTGCTACAATAATTCTCAAAGGCGCCTGAAACCACTCGGAGATTATAGTCTAGCTAGTTAGAGAATACTAGCTAGACTGTAGCTTACTACCACATCCGTTGATGTGCAAATGTGCTAACTTTTTTTAAATGTTGAGTAGCCCGCTCTTGACATCGTTCTCGCCTGGTCGGCTGTGGACGAGATCTACGATGGAGCGAGCTACCCCAGGAGATGCCTTTTCACTCTAGCTTTGAATGCTGACGGATCGTAGGGGGTAGGGGAACATAAGTGCTAGAATTATTGCACCTACCCCTATCCTCCAGAGTAATAAAGCCCCTTTTTCTATTCCTTGCAGGAAACGGTCAATCAATTCTTAACAGAAACCGGTAAAGCTGGGAGAAGCAATCTTACCGTTATGAAATCGTAGGTAGTAGCTGACAGGTTTCATAAGACGCACGTCTTAAAACACCAGGTTTAAAAACAAAACACTTGAAATATTTTTACCAGCTTTAACGACCATCTTTGCTCGTGCAGAATTTGAAAAGTGGTTACTTACCGTACTGATAACGGGGTCAAGAACATTGTACCAAATGTTTTAGGTCGTGGGGCCAAAGTGGAGGACCTTGAAGTCCAAGGTTCGACTCCCAAATCGAGCATGACAAATGTTGAGAAATCGTGAATCTAAAATTAGTTGGAATTTTGGGGGTTTGATGACATAACTTTTCTTTTTATGTTCTTCTGCCAGTGGCTTCGCCTGAGTGAGTGTCGAAAATTAATCCAAAGGAGCACTCCCAAGATGAAAAGTATTGTATGTCCTATACAAGGATATGGTCTTTCGTGTGCCAAGTTTCATCCACATCCGTTCAGCCGGAGGTCAAGAGGTAATAAATATACAGACAGACTTAATGCCCAGAAACAACGCTAAACCAAATACCACAAGTGTCTATTTATTTCAATTTTATGTACAATATAGTGATAGAAATTAATTAAAAACGAATGTGAAAAATTGAAAATCCACTTCAATTATTAACTACCGAAAACATCTGCAAATTTTTGGGGAAAAGAAATAACAGGTTGTTGATTTGAATTCTCCAGGCCATGCCATTTTCCGGTGACATATTATACCTACTTAAGGCCCTACCCTCGCTTTCGAGCCGTAAAAAGGTTACTTTCTAAAACCTACCCCGCATTAACTGCTGGGTCCAAAATTAAAAAATATATATATATATTTATTGTAGATTCATGTACAAAAATATGAGCATTTGTTTTTTTCGTATTACAAATAGTTTTGCCGTAGAAAAATATTTCTCAACACGCTATTTTTTTCTTATTATTTTAGCCCACTCCTTCCAAGCGGCTTCAAAGGTTAAAAATATTTTTACATAGAAAAATTGGTGATTTAGTGTGCTACAATATGAACATTGCTTATGTAATCAATAATTATTTTCCAAAGGAAATGTTCAATATTGAGACTACAACGACAATATTTTTTTTTTAAAGTTCAGCGGGTCTCTGTGCGGGCGCAGGCGGCCGCGGCAGTCGCGCGTTAGCATTGAAACAGGGAGGCTGTGCCGCTTGCTGCTCCGCTCGCATGAATGTGTTAGTGCAAATATTTACGAACTTTTGGATTAGTGTGCGTTCATAGAGTAACTCGTTGCAGAGGACCCAACAGTTTGACCTTGAGTTTCGATTATCTTGTGTAGTACGCGTCAAGCAACTTTGCCGCTCTGAAGTTAGGTTTTGGTGACGACCGCGCAGGTGCAATCGCGTAAAAAAGTGTAACATTCGTAGAAGCAGTTAGCGATTGTTAGATAAGTAGGTAAAAATGCATAAGAAGATAATAAGTACTACTAGGTAATTGAAAGTGGGGGACTGTGTTCACACCAAATAAATGAAATCTAAATTTAAAGGTTAAAAAAAAAGTTATAGATTATTGTCTTTTTGTGAAACGATATTCCATTTAGGCATATCGCACAAAAAACTCCCTCCAAGCAACAAACACAACAAGTAACAATAAGCAGATAACAAAACAATAACAAACTAATTAAAATAATAACAACGTGTAACACTTGTGGCATCAACAGTCTTATTCAGTGGGCAAGCGGGACACGACTAAGCATCGAGCGTATAGGAGCGACTGAGACGCCATTACTCGCGCCATCTTCCGCAAGACCGCGCATCCGCGGTGTCATGATTGGTTGTAAATTTGACTACTGCGCTGCCAATTATGACGAACTTCAGAGGGGCAAAGTTGTTTAACGCGTACTGTAACTTCTTCATTCTTTCTTTCAGTAAACTTTCCGTAGTAATGTACCTATATTTAGTGGATCTAGCACACTTGCACGAAATAATGATATGTGTGTGTACACACACGAATCTTCACGAACTATAATCTGAATATTTTTCAAAATTTTTTGCTTTGTGCTTTTGGCGACACGGGGGTTTTAGTAGTTCATTTTCATCTAGTTTCTCAAATAACTTCACAAGATCGACATCTACAGATTAAGTCATTTTCTATGGAATTATTTCACCAACCTAGTTCCATTTTTTAAGTTGGTCGACTATTACTCGTTTATTTGTAAAGTCTACTTAGCTGAAATAGTTTTCCTTTTAAATGCAGTATCTGGATGACCGAGCTTGGCTTGGTTTTTTTTTTGGTAAACGTTTTCTTAAATTAAACCTAGCGCGATAAATCGTATCGCCTGCATACTGAATTTCATGAAAATCGTTGGAGTCGTTTCCAAGATTCAGATTATTAATATATAAGTATATATATAATCTGAATCTTGGAAACGACTCCAACGATATATACGATAGATACGATATCTATATATATAAAAATCAATTGCTGTTCGTTAGTCTCGCTAAAACTCGAGAACGGCTTGACCGATTTGGCTAATTCTTTTTTTGTTTTGGTCGCCAGATTACAGGGAAGGTTTAAAACAAAAAAAAAAGGGAAGTAGGGTAGGTATGTAGGGTAGGTATGTAGGGTAGGTATGTAGGGTAGGTATGTAGGGTAGGTA
>NDFZ01005170.1:72550-88229 GCA_002192655.3 Mamestra configurata
GTAGGGTAGGTAGAGTAGGGTAGGTAGAGTAGGGTAGGTAGAGTAGGGTAGGTAGAGTAGGGTAGGTAGAGTAGGGTAGGTAACGGTTGACGGTTGTTGGTGAAGGGAGCGAAGCCGCGGGGCACAGCTTGTATATATATATATATGTATATATATACAAGAAATGCTTGTTTAGAGAAATTAGATTATATATGCTACCACCATTAAGTTTTTCACGTCTCCAAAAACAGCCGTTTAGCTGGCAGAGAAGGGGGGTGACACTTGTCTCTAACAAAAAATTGCACTTTAAAGCTTAATATTTCGCAAACGGATCCCTGGATGGAAAAATGGTTTTAGCAAACCCTCAATATTTAAACGACCTATCCAACGGCACCCTCCACCATCACAACGAACATCAGACGAAATAAAAAAAATCATCGCCACTTTAGGTTCATGTACACTTTAGGGCCACCCTAAAAAAATGTATTTCAAGATTTTATTCTATCACTTTGTCGCGTCTCTGAGCTAAACGGACAGACAGGACAGACATGGCGGAACTATAAGGGTTCCTTGTTGACTACGGAACCCTATAAATGAGACTTGTGAGAAAAATATGCGTAACGTAGGTATGTATCTTAAAAAATATTCGCCATTCTCTTCTGCCGGTCGATTCAGCCGGTCGATTCTGTAAACATGTCGAACTGAAGGCTGTTGTGAAGTGATCACGAGGTGAGGTGTCAATCCATATAATCAAGATGGAATGCCAGCTCATTTCGTGATCACGTGACATTTTGATCATGTGGATTGTCAGCTCACTTCGTGATCACTTCATCCAAGCCTTCACTTCGACATGTTTACTTACAGAATCGACTGGCTGGACTCGTAGGTAAAAATGTTTCATAATCTTTGATAAAAGTTTTGTTTGAGGTGGCGCCTGTGGTACGGAAATGTTCGTGTGTGCGGAGCAGATATGAAAGTGTGCGTTTAGCTCCGCCCAGATGCTCAAGGTTATTGAGGTAACTATACACCTTAACGTTTTGTTACTTGCTTTTCCTCATCCACAATTTCTGGGCTTGATTTCAAGGATTATGGTCTATCAAATTTAGACGCGTAAAAAATAATTTAAACAATGTTTTTTTTTAAACAAGCACACCTATAGTACCTAAGTACTTGTTAATAAAAATAACTAAAAGCCAAAATTAATTTAATTCTGTGAGATATTATATACCATTTTATAGGTACATTTCCATTGTTTTAAGTAAAAGCGCGTAACACCTTCTTTATTAACTATATTCTTTATTTTTTCTTTTTAGCTCGTTACACCTTCTTTATTAATTATTCACTAGTAATAAAAGCTTGTTTAAAAAAAAAACATTTTTTCATTATTTTTAACTTTTTAGTATATTTGGGATCTACGGCGTAGTTCGTAGCGCGTAGCAGCGTTTTTCCGTAGCCCGTAGTAATTCGTAGTACGCACACATATTATGTAATGTTTTGAGAACTTAAAGTGTTATATCATTTATATTTTATTTATTTTTGGTTATTTTCTTATTATTATTATTAAATATAATTATATTTTATTATTATCTAGGACCAAAGTACTCATCAAGACGAATCAAACGAGCCAAAACTCGATGCGGTTACGTCGTTTTATTACGGACTTCCTATGGCCACCTTCCGGCTCCATCATCAGATCTTGGATAACAACTACATACAAAGTACCTACTCGTCAAGACGGATCATACGAGCCCAAACTCTATAGGGTTATGTCATTTTATAACGGAATTCCTATGGCCACCTTCCATCACCATCATCAGACCTTGGATACCATCTAGACACAAAGTACTCGTCAAGACGAATCAAACGAGTCTAAACTCAATGGGGTTGCGTCGTTTCATTACAGAGTTCCTATAGCCACCCAGCTCCATCATCAGATCAGCTCTAATTTCAGTTCAATCGAAAACCAGGAAGTTTGTCAAATTTAACAAGATTTGATGACAGACAAACATCGGGACAGGTGAAACTAAATAAAAGCATGTAAAAAAGTACCGTAGGTATTCCAAATGTCTAGGACTTTTTACCGAGAGTTGCGCTCCTTCCCCGTCGAGCTACACACCTATAGTAGGCGCCAGATAATCGTGGAATAACGTTCATTGACCCACCTACAATTATTGACATTTTTAATTTGAAAAACGGAATTAATGACACAAAGCTGTCCCGAATCATCATCTCTCGTGATCCTTAACATTGTCTAATAATGAAAAACGATTCATATTTAATTGTTCAGGTACCTATGAACAGTTATTAGGGAAAGGTCAATATACTTTATTCCACATTTATCTGGCGCATACTATATGTATAGAGCTACAAGAGCTACAACAAATGGCTACCTACCTACTTCAATCAAAATGTCAATCGACCTGGATCAATAAACCTCAACTAGGATTCCCGGGAAGCGTGCATGCATATTCTATTATTCAATGGATTCTAGGAAAGGGTGGTTCGCTGTGTTCCCTTTTCACTATTTATAGTTGCTTCTCAGAAAACACATTTAGACCACGCCTTTTTTTGTTGACAGTACAATAATTTATCTTTTTCAGTTTACTGACGTCACTCCCTTGTCTTTGAATAGGAGGTAAGTAGGAAGACGAGAAGATAGAGACCAAAGATAACTTAATAAAAAAAAAAAATAATGTAAGGCTTACAATACCTACTCCATCCATTTTTTTTTTCTGTAACTTTTTTCTTAATTCTTATTGGCATTTTAATACTGACTGTATGTACTTTGAGCAATCTTGCTAATAAGTTAACAAAAAAAAAATCTTTTTATTTCAGACATATTTGGTCCATAATATTGTTAAATGACCATGTTAGTAACCCCGTTGTCAGTTACCTATCTAATTATGAACATTATTGGATAGGTAACTGACAACGTGGTTACTATTTGGGCGATCGATGAGCATGCTGTATTCTGAATGAATAGTTTATTGGACGCGGTCACACGCTCACACGCTTCTGACGCCACACGCTACCAAGTGGTGGCCGAACTGTGGTCAGCAGAGCCAGACATACACACTTAAGACCCTAGGCATGTGATTATAGATATCTAGGTATCCTATACCTATATTAATCTAATCAGAAAGGTACTGTAGGCGACTAGGTACCTATTGAGACGGAAAACGGGCACAAAAATATTTCAAAGTTTTCTTTAATCATTACCCTACCTACTTGGTAATATTATAATCTGGAAAAACTTAAGTACCTACTTAACTTACTTACTTTCTTTATTGATAAGATTAACGCCTACTTAACAGTGTTACCTATCCGACAGTCAAACTGAATACTATCAGTAAGCAGGTAGGTACCTAACCTACTGATAACGCCCTCATATTATTACGAAGGGAAATCACCTGCCCTAAAGTTTCAAATAAAACTTATTTAGGTTCTTAGGTAGGTACTTAACTATTATTTTCTTGACAGAGGGGTACATACAAATCTAATTTAAAAAAAAAAACAAAAAACCAAAATCCCGCTATATGTGCACCTAGATACCTACTTCTTTACCAAGTAGGTTAAAATACTTACGTAAGCTTGTAATTGCATTATATACCTACCTACGTTCTCTTTACGTTCATAGTAAAATACCTAAACATTTGACATCTACTTTTTACATGTTGCTGTCTCGTTCACTCATGCAGGGGATTATTGTTCGTGGAATGCGCGCGTCGGCTAGTCTCGCTACGCACAGTTGGTAAGACCTAGATTATCATCACGAACAACCTATACGCTCCCTATACCATCGGCGTAAGGTCGAGTTTCGCTCCACTATTGAGTTGGAACGCCTTAGTGACGTCGAGGCAGCTGTAGCGAGACTACCGATAGTGACTACTTTGTAAAGAGTACATTCATAAATTATATTTTAGGTATTGAAAAGAGACTGATTTATGGGTCGAAACGAAAGTCTAAAATTCCCAAAAAATTATACAATTTTCAGAAATAACTTTTAAAGCTTTTTACGAGTTATTTCAAAATTAAATTAGTCGAAAATAGAACAAAATGAAAAGTCCTTGAGAAATAGTCTCGTGGGGAGTGCATCGACGTCACCGACGGGACTTTTGTAGTTAGGTATGGTCGCTAGCAGTGACCTGATTGGCCAACAAAGCCTTGTCGGCGGCCATTTTGTTAGCTGCTGAGTCACCAAAAGGTGAAAAATGTACATGAATTGCACTCCCCACGAGACTACACAACGGTATTGGGCATTTCCCTGAACACAAAATTTGGGTTTCATGTTCCTTACCTACCACAGCGTGGATTAAAAAAGAAAAACATTTTCCAATTCATTTATAAGATTTACTGGTTATTTAATTAAATATGCGATCAAATAGAAATTGCCGCGAAAACGTATTTTCAAAGTTGACGTCGGCAAAATAGTGCGGAACTTATATTTTCTCAGTTCTGTCGACCCTCACATGGATGGACTAAGAACAGTGAACACGGATCATCGGTGGAAACTTGTCGTGGAATGTGTGAATGATAGTGAATAAAATAATTATTCGATTACGCATCGTATGCTTCGGCGATCTGTCAAAATAGTGAAGTGATAAGTGGACGATGCGCACAGTGCAAAACGATTGTTTACTAATTTTTGACTGAAACTTAGCACAGCGACGCTGCAGAATGTAGCCCTGGATATATGTGACGTGTGGATTAATAGAAACTGTGTTTTTATTTAACGGGGAGTGAGCTGTGATCGTAAACATGACTGACACATCGAGTACCACACCAACCATGGTCAAGGTAAAGACGGAGCGGCCCGATGAGGCGGAGATCAGGGAGTTGGCCGCCAAAATGGTGGAGGCGAACAAGGCCAAGGCGTTAGCGGCGTCCGTGGCGGCAGCGCGGCCTCCGCCGGGCTCACTCGTCGGCGTGGCGCCGCCAGGCTCCGGGGGACAGATGGGCATCCTCAACTTTCTGGCACGAAAACCTGCCCCGAACAACACGGGCGACATGCGGCCCGTGATCGATGGTGACAAGAAGACCCCGGCCCCGGACGAGGCCAGTTGGAAAGGTCACTTCGGCTGGGACATGCTGGGCAAATGTCACATACCATACATATACCGGTCCACCGAGAAGTATGTGGCTGTCAGGATGGTGGAGATCAAGCTCCTCAACAAATACCTGAACTATCTCCATGCAGACATATACTCTTGCACATGTATTAGGAGTTACTACATCACAGAGATTGAAGCTCGGCTACTGAATGAGATCAACAACAGACATTGTGATGGCCAGTTTGGGCGGGAACCATTCTCGCAGAAAGACTTGGTAGTGCGGTTGTCAGATGCCTATGAGTTCTATAACTTCCTAGATGTTTGTTATAATAAGTTATTAAGAGGTACAACAAATAGTAAGGACAAGTGTGGTTTCATTAGGATAAACAAGGAGTCTGTTGTACCGTATACAGTGCGGGATAACCAGAAATTTGTTCCTCTATTTTATTTTGAAGGTGAAACAGACAATTTGAAATTAAAGGCAGACCAGTTAAAAGGCTGGGACCTGTCATACTTGAAATTCTGTTGTAAAGTGCAGGGTATTCGGAATGAACTATTTGCTAGTGAGACATGTTCAGTGATAAGTTTATCAGACATTAAAAGTTATTTTCCACCTGGAACTGAGTTTGAGGAGTACTGGCCGAACAAAGTTGTTGACTCGCAGCTGCTGATATCAGCAAAAGGTGAGATAATTAGCTTAGGAGTTGTTTTGAATTTTCAAAATAAAATGTATTTTCTTCCAGGGTACCTAGATCCTTGAATGATACTACTTGGTGGAGGCCTATGACCAACAGATCATTGCAAAATTGGGTTGAAAGACATTCCACTTCATTCAATATTAGCTCTATAAAGATTTATGATAAAGCACTAAAGTACAGTCAGCATCAACAGTAGGTTATTAATTTTAATCAAGTACCAAGTATTTAGTCATTTATCAAAATATTTTGTCATCTAATCTGTCATAAAAATATTCTCTGAATTATATTCCAATCAAATAAAAAAAAATCCAGAACAGTAGTTCTACTCAAAACTTATTTTTCATGTTGACTGTACACTTCATTAATCTTGAAGAGCTTACTTGGTTCATACCTTGATGATTTACCTATATTTTGTTTTCACAAATAAGAAGGTAAGGTACACAGTCTGTGTGCTCTTTAGTGGCATCTAATTAAAAACATCCCAACCACACTACCATTCCACAACTTTATTGGTAGTCAAAATGACTTAAACTGGAAGTTTAGTTACAATACAAAGTAACAGCCTTATTCATAAAAACTTTATAGCCTTTACCTTTTAAAATACTGATTAATTATTAATTTATTAATTATTCAAAATTTTCTATGGAGAACTTGAATTTAGAATCTCTTAAACATTATTTTAGCTAAGTAATGGTTATACCGTTTTTATGAATAAAGGGGTAAGTTATAAAGTGACAAACCTTATTATTGTTTTATTGCATGTTAAACTTTAACAACCTCCCAATTTTTATTTAAAAAAAAGTTGTGGTTTTTTGCTGATAGGTAGTTTATCTATTCAATGTTTACAACTGTTTAAAATGGCAAACCACTATGCTTTTGTCTTAAGTTTTTCTACTTAAGTGACATCATTAAAGGATTCTTTAAAAAAAAAAAAAACAAAAGACAATATCTGTGCAATGTTGTTCTTGTTTGACATTCAGTTACAAAAAAGATAAAGGTCATTCAAAACTAAGAATAAATTATTTGTTTTCATCATTTTATTTCAGTGTCTTACCAAAATGAAACACCCTTAAAACTTTTGATGCTGACTGTATCTACCTACTTTAATTATTGAGGGTAGTTCAAAAAATAGATTGCTGGAGTTCCTGCCATTACTTACTAACTATGGGCTGGCTTGTTTCCCCTTCATTCTTCTCCTTCATCTGGAAAGGTTCTTAGTTTCTTAGTTATTAGGTACCAAAAACGAGTTTTTTAAGGAGAAACAATAGAACGCCAAAGTAGCCCGAAAAACTCTTCGAGGCTCCATCTCACACAAGATCTTTTATAAAGTACTTACCAGAATATGCAATTTCTAAGTAACCACTTCAAGTTGTCTCTAAAGTAATTTAAACCGATAAGACAACAGGAAGTAAGTTAAAATTAAGTCTCAAAGTTTTTAAACATACATGTTAAGCTAAGAATAGCGCATTATAAATAACAGCCCATTACGACTGTTTTTTGTGCGCTTAGATGTAAGGGTTCCGTATATTTCGAGAAAAATAGAGAGATTTATTTTTGGTCCACTAATGAAACACTAATGAACTTATTGCAAATATTGATTTAAATAGCCATTTTTCCGACCTCATTTGAGTTCGTTCATCGCGTGCATCGTGCTGAGTTCCCATTCAGGAAAAACAAAGTATCCCTATCATTTTCAAAAGACCCAAACAGAAAAAGGCACCAAAGATTCGCAATTTGTCGGTCGTAGTCGGAGATATCCGCGGTTAGTCTAATCACATTGCCCGTTTTACGGAGTTTCCATTTTTTTCAAGTATTGAAGATAAGATAAGTTTATCTCCGTCTCAAGCTTGTTGTTCAGTTAATTTAAGATATCTATCGCCAGACAACAGGATACTGACTTAAAGCTTCCAAATCATCAAGCCTCCTGTCTTTTTTGTCAGTCTCCAAGGTTCCTTACATTCTGGTAATTCTCGCTATTGGACGATCGATGTCGTCGCCCCATCTCCATTTGGTGTTGTATTATTAGGGCTGAAGAATCCTCATCAGCATACGACTGCTTCGTATTTAACCCTTACCGACGAAAGTCGTGTCAAAACTGAAAACAACTTCGTCTCGCTAGCCACTTGGACACAACTTCTAAGGTTTGGTGTTTGTCTTGCTTGTAAAGCTAAATCGGGTCTCTATACATTACCTTGGAATGGTTTACGCCTTCTGAAGAAAGCCATATAAATATTGTATTAATTTCTATACAAAAACTTTATTTCAGTCTTTTTCCAATCAGCCTTACTGAATCTTGTTATTTAACACAAAATAAATGCAAATTTATAACAACAAGGCGTTGGGTGAGGACAGACTTACGGTCGAACTCTAGAAGGCGGGTGGAAAACCGGCTCATAAGGCCCTTCAGAAACTGGTCGATTCCGTCATATTCGAGGGGAAAACGCCACAGGCATAGAGCAGAGGTGTGGTGATACTCTTGTTTAAGAAGGGCGACAATGCCTTGCTTAAGAAGAACAGGCCCATTTCACTTTTGAGCCATGTCTACAAGCTGTTTTCCAGAGTCATCACGAACAGTCTCGCGCGCAGGTTTGATGACGTTTTCTAGCCTGCCGAACAAGCCGGATTCCGAAAAGGCTTCTCCGTAGACCACATACATACGCTGCGGCAGGTTATACAGAAGACCGAAGAGTAAAATATGCCCCTCTGCTTACCGTTTGTGGACTACGAGAAAGCCTTCGATTCGATCGAGACTTGGGCTGTGCTTGGGATCGAGAATCGAGGTACTGAAGTGTTTGCACGAAAACGCTACCATGTCAGTCCAGCTTCAGGATCAGACCTCAAAACCTATGCTCCTGTAGCGGGTTGTGAGACAGGGAGACGTCATGTCTCCGAAACTGTTTTCGCAATGGAAGATGTGTTCAAGGTTTTGGGCAGGAGAAGGCGAGGCGGCATGAATGTCAGTGGCGAATATCCACCCAACCAACTTAAACCAAGGTCAAGATAAATACCCATGTAGCACCCACTCCTATCAAGATCGGAGACTACTCTCGAAATTGAAGAAGATTACGTCTACTTGGAACAAACGGTCCAGTTAGGTAGGGCTAACTTCGAGAAAGACGTCAACGTCAAAATTTCTGGAGTGGCGACCGCGTACCAGAAGACGCAGTGTTGGAAGGCCTCCCAGAAAGTAAACCTTTTTGGTTTGGTGGTTGGGTTTGGGTGCGAGACGCACTGGACCGGTTGTTGTGGCGACACTTGGGGAGGCCTATGTCCAGCAGTAGACGTTTTTCGGCTGAAATGATGATGGTGATGATGATGAAATGCAAATTTTGGCATCTGTGGATAACTCTTCTTCTATCGTATTGGCAATTACGAATGAGCTTCACAGTATTAATATAAGTTTATGCTGGCTAAGAGATGCTAGCTAGTAGGTTGAATGCCCTGTTGCTGGTCGCAAGCGACTGTTGAACCAAGTTTTATTGGGTTTTCTGTAAGGAGTTGCCACCCGTCCATCCATTCTATCCATTTAAAGCACTTTTACCGAGTCTGGTCTCACCCTGGTCATGTCTTATTGTCGTTCCATCGAACTATGAGAGAGATAAAGAGAGTGCACTGTAATATAAGGAATAATAAATATAGCTCGCAGCCCGCATCGAAGGCTAGTCTTTGAGATTGAACGTCATGACAGAAATATTACGTCAATGCTCTTTTAACCCCAATAAGTTCTTAATTAGTGGATAATAGCATATCCTAATTCTATTGTCAGATTTTTCATACCGTGACGATGTTCTCCGATATTCAGATGACAGCCAACATTACACGTCGCAACCTATTATTTACAAAACAATGACATAACAGGCCGTAGCCATTGCTGCTACAAGTGAAGAATATTGAAGGGGTAAAGCTAAACAATACGCTATTTCTGCTTTAGTTGCGTTACGTAACCATTGTTTTTTTTTTTTTGGCGTAAAATATTTTTGCACAAAGAACCCTGGTACTGGACCCTGAAAGTTTTGGCGTCAATTACGTTTGAAGTTTATTCGTACTTCACGGTGAAAAAGGTTTCTGTTCTGGATTCCAGGATGCCTTACCTCATTTTACCTTGTCTTGTAACTTGTGATTAATTTTTTGCGGTTTCTCCATACCATAACATTTTAGATTCGTAGAATAAATTAATGACGTAATCGTTTCGATTGGTTTTCTTGCGTATTTCCGCAAAAAATGCGTAATATCTGATGCATAAAACAATTCTCAGAGTCGGGTTCGATTCAAACATGATAGACTCAATAGCCCGCTGAAACAAGTGCAAGTCAGACTCGCGCACCGAGGGTTCCGATCGAGTCTTGATCTTTTCCGAGTATACATTACCTACGGAATAAACTATGAAAGCAAAATATAGCAGGTAAAATCGAAAGACAAACTGAACTTCGTTGGTGAAAAAATGTTCTTCCATACATCAATGTACGTCACGGTCAATTCTTCAACCGAAAATATATTTTTTTATGATTACACTATAAACTCACAATTTTTAGACTTTTTCCTGTACTCGTACTCTAAGATCTATCTTCTCGCCATTTTTCATGAATCTAGGTCAACGAGAAGTACCCTATAAATTTTGATTCCCTTGAGAGTGTCGAAATTTACGTTTCTTGCGGCATAAACGGCCGTATCTTTTTTTTACGTTAACTTAGAACTTTGATTTTTTCACAGCAATACTTGAGTATATAATTTTAACTCGATACCTCCACGCGTCCCCGAGATAAAGGGCCTTGACAGACAGACAGTTGGACGGACGGACGGACAACAAAGTGATCCTATTAGAGTTTCGTTTTTTCCTTTTGTGGTACGGAACCCTAAAAACGCAATAAATGTAGAAACAAGAAACATGCAGGTACAAGTTTATTAGAACTCTTGGTCAAGCCAGTGTCCAACGCGGCAGCTCGATTCACAAAAGACGATGACCCATTTTATCCCTTCATAGTACAGCTTAATGTTTCCCCCTGTTAGACATGAATTATCATGTTACAATGCAAGGGAGCGAACAACAGCTGAAGGGTTTCGACCTACATACATCATGCGAACACCCTCATTCATCGGGTCTTCAATATCTGGTAAAAAAGTAACCAGGTTATCAATTATAGCCAATCAAATACTGGGCGTTAATTTACTGAAATGCTAAATGCATATCTCACCTTATGCATTCTTAAATATTTAAAATATAATAAGAAAAAAGGAGCAGATTAAGAATATTATGACGACAGTGCAGTTTCTTAAAAACGCGAAGGTTTAAACCTTCAACATGGAACCTTGACATGTTAAAATAATTTGCATGATGACTGTCGCTGTAGGTAGAATAATATCTCCTTTATCAGTGTGCAAACAAGAATTTATATTTTTGTCCCCTATTCTACGCATTGTCGTAGTATAGATTGGTCCTGGCTGGCAGATTTGGCGCCATCAAATTTTTGAGTAAATGGCGAAGGCGGAGGATTCCGTCATTAGTAAATGGAAAGAGGTCGCAGCGAAGGACGTAGAGCTAGACCTCTTTGGTCGTGTTGCCATGATGTCCAAGTATACACAGACTATTAAAAGTTCGTATACAGGTAATGAGGCACAAAGGGTGCCTCATCACCTGTATACGCATAATAATAAGCATAATTACCCCTCCGTTACCCCTGACAACAACCATGGAAACCGAGGGCTTATTTGTATGGAGACCCACGGCAGACGGCCTTTCGCGTCGTTTTAATTGATGCTTTAGATATATATAGACGTCACGCGGTTTCACCCGCGTTGTTCCCGTTCTCGTGGGAGTACGGGGATAAATAATTTTAGTCTATGTTACTCGCTGATAATGCAGCTATCCATTGCTAAACGAATTTTTCAAATCGGTCCAGTAGTTTTTAAGTTAATTTCGTTACACACAAAAATACAAATCCTTACTCTTTATAATATTAGTATAGATAATCTATGCTTCAGATAATTAATTGAGGGAACTTATTAAAAACCCCCTAATACGAAGAGTCATCATCGGAATTGGATGGCATTAGCACGTCATAGTAGGGCTGCTGGTCTATAAGGGGAGACATGCTGATGTTCAGAGTCCTAACAAAATAACTCATTTGGCGGCGTTTCTTCAGGAAAATACTGTGCTTTTGTCGTCTTCTGTTGTTTGAGCTATCGTTCATTCTATGAATTAGCAAAACACGGTAAACACGGAATTTTCCTTAGTTATTTGTTTGCCTGGTTCTACAGTTTTGAAATTCCCTTCGCAAAGTTTTGCTGGTGCTTCATTCCTTGTAAGAATGGTTCACCAACGACCTTAAGAACCTTAGAAACCAGTAACATATGTACAAATCACAATCCGATGTAACAAAAAGTTTTAATAAAACTATTTTGTTTTTTTTTTAAATTATGAGCTGAGACATTGTGAAGAGGTTATCAGCCGATTGGCAAAAACGAAAATATCCAGGTATCTTAACCATGCGCCTTCTCTTTCAAATCCTTGGTTCCTTCTACAATCTATTAGTTTTTGTACTGCTGCCCTACTATGACGTGTTAATGCCATCCAATTCCGATGATGTTCAAGGGATAGTGCTATTCGCTATGTATAACTCCGTCTCCCTCTTAGAGCTGAATCATGATTGTTTTAAGATTAATAAATGTGTTTTAAGAAAATATATGTATTATATAAAAATATAATACTAATACGTAAACAGCGTGGTTAAAGAAATGCGCAGATATAAGGGGCCATGAATAAGCTCTGCCTATCCCGACTCGTTTTCATTGTTAAATATTTTGTAAGACCCGTTTATGGTCGCGATAAAGCTTAACTGGGTAGAAAAAAGTTCGCATTTAAAAAGTTAAGGTAGTTTTACTTCTTGCTCTCTGGTGATTATTAAGTTTGCAATACGCTCCAGTTAGCTGGATTCTACAGCTACAAATATACTCGGAAGAAAATGGTAATCAATGCCCTAAAAGAATAAAAAGCAGATTTGTTATTTATAATATAACGGTTATAAAGATAACGGGTCGTTTACTAACAAACTGTGTTTGGCGAAAGAAATCTTGACATCTCATGCCTTGGGGCTTTCTCTTGATTCCCGTTACGCTATGATGTTGGTCTTGGTAGTGGTACGAAGCACTACAGATTTATCTCGGATCAAACGGCCCAGTTGGGGTTTAATTTGATGTTTCGTAAGATTTCACAGTTCAATGCTTCAACGTCATCAGACGTTGAAATAAACAGGAAAAAAGTGTAGAAGTCAATGGTTTTTGCTTGATGTGATAAAAACAGGCAGCCGAGACAACAGGGAGTAAAATAGCTAACTATAAATGATAAAAAATGCTTATAAAATAAAAATTGCTGGGCCAAACTGAATAAATCTTTTACGGGACCAAATGGCATGTAAAAAAAATACTACCGAATGGAGAACCTCCTCCTTGTTTGGAAGCCGATAAAAAAAAAATGTTAAGCAATCTGATACTTTATTAATAATAAATCATAATTTTAAGGTCCCTTAACAACCAACTAACAATAAGTTTTTTTTCCTCTTACGGGAGGATAAAAGAAAAAAAAGCTTTTTTGGTTGTTACAAAGAACCTTAAAATTTAATTTGTAAGTCAACCGCCAACCAGGTCGCCAACATGGCTTATGACGTCAGCCGTAATTGTTCTCCATCTAGCCAGTTATAATTTGACCTTTTTAGTGCATACTCTTCGAATTTCAAGGGCATCCATTGTCTAATATTTTAATTGATATTTTCCCTACCTTTGGTTCCTAGGTAATTACCGATTGTAAGTACTAGGTTGATTGCGAAACCTGCTATTCAATTTACGTAATTCTCATGGTCTTTTTTTGCTCGGTCAGCATCGAAATGTATATTGGTGCCGTAGAAATGACGTGGTCTATTGATAAGATCGTCACAGTAAGTTTTGACAGGTTTCAACTAACTTATCGTTCAGGGATATCGTAGTCACCCTGTTCCACCCAGTTTCCATAAGTTAAATTACTTTTCTGCGAATGATAAGCTATTGATTTGAACGGTTCGTTATGTCAAAAAGGAAGGTAGGGAAAATATTGCAGCTGTAGGATTGTCCTCTTTCATGATCAAGAAAAACCCTTTAGAAAATATCCACTATCCAATATCATTGTTTCCCCGATGGAACCCAATCTAAACCGGGCGCCCCGCGTAACCAATCCAAGGCGAACCAAGATGTATTTTTGGCATATTTGACCCACAATTCCAGATTCAGTTATAGTATTCGTTCAGCGTTTGAAAGATTTTAACGATTCCTACCACAATCTTGCTAGCTTTTGGCCTGAACCAGGTAATAAGGGAGAGGGGAATTTTTGTTCGGACAGCCTGTACTAGACATTACCGCTTTTAACTCGTAAAACCTCGCTTTAATACTATTCAAATGGCCTGGATGGAACCAGCATTTTCCGGACACTGCCACGTTGCGTATTTTTTTATCGCTCTCTGACCTAATCGGAATGACCTGTTGTTTTTCATCGTATATGTATGTACCTACCAATAGATAACATAAAAATGACGCAATAGTACTCGATGGTTGAGGTACTGAACTCTGAGAAAAATAATGTTTTGACACCAAAGTCCAGAGCTATTTATAGTTTAAATAAAAAGACTATCAAGATGCGTTAATATTTTACTCTCAACCACTAATAACTTCGACCTGAAACAGTTACATTGGCAAGCCTCATTCAAGGAAATTCGTTTTTGATCAGAAGAATATTCAATAATCCAAAGAGAGTCTTTAGATGCGTTTAGAAATTAATCACTTCAAATCCTTATGAGTTGCAAACTGTATGTTCTTAAGCAGCATCACCTCAAAGCTTTATCTTTCTTTACAGGCGCCGTATCAGGAGGCGGTCAATGGACGCGAGCGCCTCCCGCACCCCCACCAGGCGTGGTGGGAGGCGTGGGAGTCGGTTCCAATTCCGTGGCCCTCAACAACGTCTCCAACCAATCCACGCGAGGCCGGCGGACGACCGCTCAAAGGCACTCACCGGCCTCTCAGCCTATGCAGATGCCTCACGGGGGATTGTCGGCAGCCGCTGTCCAGGCGCTGGCGAATGGTTGGAGTCTGCCTGGAGCGTTGACACAGGCGCAGACGCAGCAAGTGCTTAGGCTCGCTCAGGTACGGTTTTGGAAACTTGTTAGGAAGATCTTGGTAGGAACATCGGGCATTTTGAGCACCAACTTTTTTGTAATAGTTGCACCATTCATTTACATCCTTTTTTTTTTAAGGATGGTAATCATCAAATGACCTCTTCCACTCTGGGTGGAGCGTAAGGGCGTGTCAGACTCTTACTGACTAAAACCCATCCGTGTTCCTTCTAAAGCCCTTTGCGTTCTGGGGCCGCGGTGACTCTTTCGAACAAATTGAGCCACGTCTCCTATGCTGACATCTCTTTGAGGCGCCCTTCGAACACAACGCGCCAACGACCCGGGCCTGGTTGTGACCGGACAGCGAGCCACCCAACGCTCGCCGTCCGCAGGCCCGCGCCTACGGTGGCCGGGGATCGCCCTGCGACTCCCGACGCCCGGGGGCATCTTCTGTAGCGGCGGTTGGGGCGAAGGCCTTGTCTTTCCGTCGTGCGGCCTGCCTCCTTCGCTAGCATTACTGCTTAGAAGGAGGTGACCGCTTCCCAAGCCTCTTCGCTTTGGACCATGGATTTAACCAGGGCCGGACGCAAGAGGTCGCTGCCACCGATCACCTCGACTAGGACTCGACGGTGCTCCGCTTAAGCAAGGCAGACCTCCACCGTGTCCTCCGGGCGATCCTCACAGTGCTGAAACCCGGGCGTGTCCTCCCGTTTAATCCGAAATGGGTACCTCCCAAAACAGCCGGGTCCGGTGAGTACCTGCGTCAGGCGGAAGGTGAGGACGCCGTGGCGCCTCTCCAGCCATTCCCCCAAAAGGGGCC
>NDFZ01005170.1:96858-107351 GCA_002192655.3 Mamestra configurata
GCCGAGGCTCTCGCGCGACACAACACCAGCAACGACAGTAATAGACTGCTTCCCTATCTACCATATTTGGAAAGACATACATTGGTAGAAGACGGAATTTTCGATTGATAGTACAACGGCCACTGACAACGAAAATCATATCCTCAGAATAATCTGTTGTAACGAAGGCCCAATTGTGAATTTCATCATTTCCATTTATGAATGCCTGATGCTGTTCTATAAGGGTTGAATACGGAGCAGCCTGAGCCGAACGCCGGAAAAGATAATATGCTGGTGAAACAATTTGAAACACCCACACATTACTATCAGAGAAGCAGAGTAAACAGTGTTTGTTTGAGCATACTGTCGCCATTAACGCGCAATCAACCATTTACAGCACTGGAGTGCAGACAGTTTTAATTGACTGATTTTGTGGTGCAAGACATGATATAAAAGTATGGAACATTTAGTTGGGTTGTGTTGTGAGACAGTTCTTAATTCGATCATTTGTGTGTTGAAGACTTATACGTTAATAGTGCGGTGACAATAAACATGAATGTAAGATAGGCTGCAAGCCGGTAGTGGGTCTCAACCAGTGACTAATTTATAGACTGTCCAAATATCTCGTATGCTTAATGCGTAAAGGACGTGTCAATTTTTCCATAGCTTGTACAAACTGTATGATACTATATTGTAAATCGAAAGATCTAATTTATAGCAATCTATTTGTACTATTCAATATAGAAGACTGAGAATTTTATTTTTTAATAATTTCCTAAAACAAAAGCTATAGACATGTTGTGAACGTTTAGTTTTAGTTTAGTCAAGTTTTCTGATGAGTGTTGGTATGATTTTTAAGTTAATTTGTATGTTGAGTTTACGTATACGAACTGTAAATACTATATCCCCTGCATTTATGCAGTAAATGTTATTTCAGCAATACATTTAGTTTTCTATAATTAGCTAAAAATAATACTTAAAATTTTAGTGTAACACTGAAAAAGTAAGCATTATTTGAAGTAATGAAAAGTATTGATTGGATTGCAAAATAAGATGCTTAAATTATCATCACAATTAATAAAGTAACTTCACAAATTCGGTCACATTTTATATGAAATAATGTGCTGAAGACAACAAAAAACAAATAGTGTTTAAGAAAGGCATGACAAGATGTAAGATAATGATGGGTGGCAAAATATATTAGGAGAGCTTCATAGCTATTTAGGCCATGCCTCAAAGTTTTCTGTAAGAAAATGGCAACACCTAGCCAGCCAGGAACAAAATTAAAATTGCCTTGTTGGATGCACAAATCTTAATCACTTAATTTTAAGTAGCATAAAGACGAAAGGGCATGGATTCTGTAAACACCAAATCCAGCCATACATTTTATTTGTATTTATAACAGTTAACCTGCAAGTAATGGTGACAGTCGCTGCTAAACGATTTATTATATTATAGCAGTTATTGTGGGAGCTCATCTTTAGCAGATGATTTTAACTGGCTGATATTTATGTATTCTTAAGTAAGTATTAATATGCCCTATATGCAATAATAATATGATAAGGTAGACAGTACATGTATAGGGTATTTAACTCGAGCTCGGGTGGATTTGGTTAACGATATTTGAATCCCTTTCGTCATTCATTCATTGCCTGCTAACTAGTTAATACTTGTTTTGTGGGTTGAATGCTGTTCTTGGCTTTACCAGTGAATATCGGCGTAGCTTAATTCCATATAATGTTTAAACGACATTTCCACTTGGAAATATTTATGAATACTGTTCCTATAGGTATGGGGCTCATGATGCGAAAAACAATTTACTGTTTTGTTTAAAGTTGAATTGCGCGTTTTACATTATGTGTAATGTTTTTACCATTAATTTATTGTGTACAAATGCTACAGTTGACTTGAAACAAGATGGATGTTTTCCGTATTTTGTAGTGAGACCCCTTTTCCTGTGTCGTGGTGGGATTTCATTTTAGTACATACTTACTTCAGTACCATACTACAGTAGTCACTGAAGTGGCTACTGAAGTATGGATACCATAGAAATACAAATTACATATCTTGATTATGGATAAATGTACCTAATTTCGTTAACATTAAAACTGTGTATGAAGTGTAAGAAGTGTTGGAACAACTTTCCAGTTTTGCAACAGTTATGTATTAACGCAAGCAAAATGTCATACCTACTTATAAAATATGTTTTATTTATATTTCGCAATGCAGAAACTAATGAAATCCCACGTGTCACTGTTGCTGTTGCAATGTATTCTAACTTCCATAATAATCTGTAGTACGTACCTATTATTTCGGTGCGATGATCATGGATTGGTTTTCGTGGGATTTGATATTGCAAATAGGAACATAGTCATTTGTTCATGCATTTATACTTTGAAATCAGAAGCTCCACTATCGCTTTTTATTGGAAAACAAATAAATAGTGAATATTTATGCTTCCAATTTAGAATATTTATGTAAATGCCAATTTGACGGCTTATACCGTAATAAGCAGAAAGCGTGTTTTTAGATCAATTTTACATTTTTACATTTCATTAAGACAAGTTAGTTTAAGATCGCCGTAACATGACAACATCAGGAGCTCGCGATTTCAAAACTATTACGTAAACTTGTAACGCTAATTTTAATGTATTTTTTATATTAAAATGCAATATCAAGTTTCATGCAAACAGTTAAGAAAAAAGGTAATATATAGGCCTTGGTAGTTGTGAAGGGAAGCTAGTGTAGTAACCTTTTTTAAATACCTAGTATAATGTAAACGCAGAGCTGTGTAAATTTTATGCTAAATTATTTATGAATAGCTGTAAGTAAGGCGTGGTCTATTTGATATATCAGTTGTACGCGGACCACGGTAGCTCGTCACTGTACAAGAGATGTGGTGATCCTGTAATAAACAAAATAAAAGATACTTTTTATTGACGGACTGTTTTTTATTTAGACCCCTGTTGAATTAACAATCTACTCAGGTGTCAAAAAAGACAAGCCGCGATTGTTTTACTATTGTGTTTGCTAATTAATTAGTCATTCAACTTGATAAACGGGATGATTTTTTGAAGTGTTTGGATGGCCAAATGATTTGGCCATCCAAGGACTTCAATCCATCCATTGAGGAATACTGTGTTATTAATTAATAGCACATTTTTTTGGGGTGACGCCCACATCCGTAGGAGATACTATGTCTGTGACTACCGCAGGACCACCAACGCCAATCGCTTCCATATTTGGTAAATAATCAGTAGGTAGGTACTCAATTGGTACTTGAACAACAGAATTGGTACCTTAGTAGTTTTTGAGAAAATTGACTTACAAATAATAAGTACCCTTATATGTGATTCAATTCGTAAAAAAATAAGAACTAAGAAGCTAATTTCTCTTAAGTTTCGAGATCAAGTAGTGTGCTAGCCACATATAAAAGGCTGCCCCGCCAACTGTCGAAAAAGCCCGGAATGCACCATCGTGCTGGTTGGCGACTAGACGAGAGGGCCCTATAATGTGTGATTTATTGATATCGATATAGGTAGGTACTTAGTGGATTTAGTTCCAGTTGGTCCGTCCGACCATCAGTTATATAAACTCTATTGATAAGTTAAAAACTCTGTGTTGGTAAATAAAAACATTTTTTTCATTGTATTCAAACGTTATAAATTACCAATTTGATTCGGTTTAAAACCAAACTCACACTTTCGCACTCTCGTTGACGTCGACACTCGTGATTCGACTCGACGACGCAACGTTGCCAACTCGCCTACCCTACACACATGCACATACACAGTTCTCTTATTTTTGTAGGCGAGTTTTTAACCGTATAAAACGATTTTTTTGAGGTTTTGTTTAAAACATCTATACTCGCGGTTGATGAGATGTCACAGAACCCCGGGCGTACATACATACATGTACGCCCGGGATTTTGTGGCATCTGTTTTTGTTTGGAAGATCGTTTTCACGTATTTTCTTTTTTTCAAATAAAAGAACAAAACCTTGCAGCAAAATCCTTTTAATTTGTGCCAAAAAACCATCACAATAGCTTGCAAACCTACACAACCCAAGTAATCGACTCAAAAACCATAACAAAACGTTTGGATTTGAGACGGTTTGTTGTGGTTTGGCCAAGCGCGTGGCTCCGGCTTCGATGGGTTCAGACTAGAGATGGGTCGTCGACGTATTTCTCGTCAACGAAACTAGACCGTCCATTTCCGTTCATCGACGAGTCGATCAACTAGTTGAATTTGTCGACTAGTTCATGACGTAAACTTTGTTAAACGTTCTTTATAAATTTTGCAACGACGCGACGCGCGACGTCTAACGTCTATGGGTCGAAATTTCAGCATAGTTTGTCGGTAGACTAGAATAGCGAGCGTAGTCTTTTTATTTTTTTAATACAAAATTTTAATGGGTTAGTACCTCAGAATATTAAACATACCTACCATGTATGTAAATAAGTTAAAAATAATTTTACTATGAATATTTGAACTTACACGTGAAACACCATATTGGCATCCTTTTCTTCTTAGAACACAATAAATTTTTACTCCAAAATGGCATTCGGCCCATAGAAATATCAACTCTGCGTGATTAAGTTAGAGGTCAAATTAATTTGCTCGATATTCGTCCGTTGGTGTTATTTTTTCGGACGAATGAACTTGTATTACCCGACTAAGTTCTCGCGTCGGTCGTCGCGTTAAAAGACGACATGAACGTAGTGGAGTCTCAGTTTAGCCGTCTACGAATTCAACTAGTCCGTTGATTATCGGTGAACCGTCGAATCGTTCATTGAACGTCGACGGTCGATTTAACTAGTTCGTTCATTCAACGCCCATCGCTAGTTCAGACTGCAAAACTTGGCAACACACAATAATAAGAAATGTCATTGTCAAGAAAAATGGAGGAAACACTGGAAATTGTTTTTAGAAGTGAAAATTAAAATAAAACCTTTTAAAAACTGTGCAATTTCTGTCTTTAGTTACAAATTTTGTAGGAGCTGCAATAATGGAGGCTTTGGCTGGACTAAATTTTGGTCATTTCTCATAATATTTGATCTAGTTCATAGGGTTCTACTTCTCATTCTGTTCGATGTATTTTTGTTATTTTAGAAATTTGGGACTTTTTTGTCATTCCATTGTAATTCAGTTTGTTTACTTTCATTGTTATTGTCGTTCATAGTTCGTTGTTTATTGTTAGTTCTAAAGGTTAGGTCGGTCATTGGCCGGGTAGCAGGCTATTATTATGAACATACAAGTTTGCAGAGACCCGTCAGACGCTGCGGCTCTTTATTTGCCGCAGCGTTTGTATCTTAAATCTTTTGCAAAGATTAACATTTCTGTCCAGCTCCCCTCCCACAAGGTTCATGGCAAGTCGATATCAAACTGGGAACTCATGGAGAAGTTGCGAAAGATGATCCTACCTGATAGTTTCTCTGTGTTAAAAGTGTCGAAGCATACTTCAGAAGTGATAAGGTTTGACGCGGAACTGGAGAGTCGAGACAACCTCGACCGAGTGCTGGCGCGGCTCGAAGACCGCGTGGTGCAGCTGAAGGACTACCCTGACCAGCTGAAGGTCAGGGTCTGTGAAGCCAAGTCTGATTTTCCGAGTCGTCATGATTGGGACTCGTTCTTCCGTGATACCACTGAGATGGATGAGATGAAACCTGGAGAGCGTCCAGACACCATCCACATATCCAATTTGCCTATTAGATGGTTTGTACATGTTAGAGATGAAGATGAGGATGCACTTCCCTCAGAAAGCTTAGTAAAGAAGATTTTTGAGAAGTTTGGTGCAGTCCGACAAGTGGATGTGCCTGCCTCAGATCCATACAGGATGCAAATGAAAACAACAATGAGAGGCATAACAACCTCACCACAAGACACTGCACTGTACTTTGAGGCTTATATACAGTTCAGTGAATATGTTGGCTTTGTTCGCTGCATGGATGCTCTGAGAGGGCGGAAACTTTTGCGGAAGTGTGATGACATTGCTGAGTGGTGCGGCATCAAGGTTGAATTTGATACAACTAAGCACATGACTGATGCTGCTGTAAAGCGCAGGTCCATTGTTCGGGAAAGGCTGGCTTCACGTCAAAAAGCTAAAAATGATGAAGAGAAGGCTGAAAAAGAGAAAATAGCCAAAAAAGAGGCAAAAGAAAGGTAGGCCATATTTTTCTCTAGTTTATAACAAATAGTCTGTCAAATAATAATGTAGGTATATGATTCATACTCTTTCACAATGTTTTTGATAGCATTTATGAAGGTTACTCAACATCTATAAATTCTATTCTAGACAAAAACTTGAGCGTACTGAAAGAGAGAAGCTAGAAAAAATGAGAGAAAGAGAAGAAAGACGGAAGAAAAAGCAGCTTGCGAAGCTGATGCAAAGTGACAACCTGGACTTGAACAGTAAGGTGGCTGAGGAGCAGAAGAAGCTCATGAAAGCTCAGAAGAAGATGCAGGCTATAAGACTGATTGAGGAGCTGTTTAATAGGATAGAGGTTTGTTGAGAGTTATGGTACCAGGATCCTACTATCCTACTAATATTACAAACATGAAAGTTTGTAAGTATGTATGGATGTATGTTTGTTACTCTTTCACACAAAAAATACTGAATGGATTTTAATGAAATTTGGCACAGAGGTAAATTATTATAGTCTGGAATAACATATAGGATACTTTTTATCCCGGGACTATGTTCCCTTGGGATAATTTTCGACATTCATGCGGGTGCAGCTGCGGGTGGCAGCTAGTTTTTATAATAATTAAAAAGAATTTCCATAGTTTCTTCTCTACATTCTTCTACATAGAGATCTATGGTTCATCTTTCATACTTGCAATTCTATCTGATTGACTGACTTCTGGACAATTCCAAATAGTTGACATAAATGCTTTGGTTTTAAGCTTGAAGAAGGTTTTCCTAAAACAGATAATCCATGCAGGCTTATGTCTGGTTTCTGCGGTACTTTATTGATCATTTATCTGTCCATTAACTGTCAACCAACCAATGGCATTATGATAAATAGCGTTAACTGACAGATATTCAACCCATATGTTATTATCTGTGCATAATTTAGTGCACGCTGTGCTTCTCTGTAAGTGATGAGGTGTTTAGTCTTAAGTTTGCAATGTACAAATTATAAAGCTTTTGTACTCATTGTTGAGAAGCCTTATAATAAATAGATAAATAAATAAAAACATCAGAAACAGGGGTAAAATGATTTGGTCATAGAAATCTATATAAACTAATATAATAAAGCTGAAGAGTTTGTTTGTTTGAATGCACTAACCTCTGGAATTACCAGTCAGATTGGGAAAATTGGTTTTGTATATGATAGCCACATTTATGAGGAATGCTGTAGGCTATACGGGATTGGGAAAAGACAGGAAATGCGCATACAAAGTCATGCCGTAAAAGCTTGTTGTCAATATAATCCTTCTTACCTTGATATGGGGAACAAACTGCATATTAACAAGAGTTCAGTATGCACTTCTTATGAACCAGCTATATTCCACTCGCTTCTGCCAGTGGCTTCACACTTGTGATAAAAAAATAAATAAAAGAAAAATAAAAAAATAATACTTTATTTCAGAGCTTGATCCATATTACTTATAAGCTATGTTAGTACAAAAATATAAAAAAGATATATTTTTTTAATTCGTATATCTGTTGCACTCACCTGACGCACCGGGTACATGCTCATGTACATGCACCCAATGCGCCATGATGGTGCAACACGGTTTATCACACCCAGAATGCCGTTGCCGCTCTCACGCACTCTGCGCATCACGGACGCAATCCACTATATAATCCTATATAATCTCCCCCTTTCATAAGAGGAAATTGTGTTTTGTTCTCATTAATAGATTCCACAGACGTAACAAATTTAAAAAAAAAAACCTCTTCTAGCTAAATTGAGTTTTGGATCAAAACATTATTTCGTGACTTCCTTCCACAGTTGCGACCAGAACTGCAACGAAATGGCTCCCGAGGGGATCAGTACTATCTCCCGGGCGAGCGAGTTGCGCGGGCGCGGATCATAGACAAGTTTAAACGACAGCAACAAGAGTTGTTGGAGGAACAGAGGAACAACTACAAGAATGCGCTGAATGGTAAGTTATTATAATGAGTCATTGGATTCTAATATATTCCGCTATTCTAGTTCCCCATATATTTTAGACTAGGGTTTGCCCGCGACTTCGTACGCGCATATCCCATTTTCCCGTTCCCTAACCTTCCTCATGAATCAGAAACACTATCCATTGGAGAAAACCCCATGAAAATCCGTTCAGTAGTTTTTGAGTTTATCGCGATCAGACAGACAGACACGGCGAGGGACTTTGTTTTATAATATGTAGTGAAGAAGCAAAAACGAAAGCAGAGTAAAATAAAAGTGGTGTTGCAATAGCAAATAAGAAATACTAAGAGCTTGTTTCTATCAACCCATATCTTGCAAGGATACCTGAAACCTGGAAGGTACCCAGGTACCCAGACAAAAAAAAAACATTATGCGGAACTTAATCTGTTCTCAGCCATATTCTTTATCATAGCTTTGAATGTAACAAAGTTATCACTGCAATTATGTCCTTGTCCAAAAAATGTACCATTTATTTTAAGTTCTAATTTTGTATTTGTCATGGAGGTGTGAAGAGTTATTCTCTTCTCTTGCAGGCCGCATAGTAATTCGCACGGCGCTTGATACCAAGAAGCCCAAGCGCGACTCGTCCATGAGCTCGGTGTCTTCAGACGGGCGGGTCGGGAGGGACGGGAGGGACGGCCACAACATCAAGACTGAGAGGCTCACCACGCCGGAGCGAGAGATGGAGTATAATAAGACTACAGGTTGGTTTGTGACAGTTTGCTCTTTTGATTGATAATTTATATTTAGCAAATAGGTTACATATAACTCTTCCACATCAAGCTTGTTTTTCAAATTATTGAAGCATTCAGGATCGACTGCATAGTGAACTACAGTCTACGTACACACATACACGAAACCACTCGAGCTGTCGTGACTGCTTCGGCCGGTCGGTAGCGCGGTCAAGTTTCATCGTGCGGTCAAGCAGTCGCCAGACACACACTGCCTGCTCGAGCTGTGGTCTGCTCCCGCGCAGTAACCTCAGCCCACACTCTTTATTCCACGTCGCGCGCACCTCCCGCCCGCTTGTTTCTTGTTTTGTTTGTTGATACCGACTGCTGCAGCAGTTATCAATGGCAGTTTTATAGAGGGATGCGGTACAGAGAGTAAAGTCCCGCAAACCTCCATTGAAAAGGGATGATACGAACGATGAGAACGTTTGTACACTGACAGCCCTAAATCTATCTCCCTTCGTTCAATCCATCCAAAGGTTGACAACTTATTTTATGTTTGATTGTCCTGTTCTCATTATGAGGTTTACAATAAAGTATATAATCAATAAATAATAAATGATCCTCCGACCAGACGGTGGTTGATTTTTGGACTGTTGTATATGTACAAATCGCAATGAGAACTTGCTTGCGCGATGCAGGATATCGTTGGTAGTGCGTTGCTGACAGGATAGATGGCGTTGTGATTATTTTTGTTGCCGTAAAAATTTTGCTTCTTTGTTTTTCATGTGGCGGCATTCATGCCACTACAGCTTTAAGCAGTTGAATTTGACTGCACGAGCTGTCCGTAGTCCGTGTATGTTGATCACTGGCTAACTGCTCGAGCAGTCTGTGTATGACCGACCTTATGTATGTATGTATGTAACTCGGGCTGGTTTCCGCAACTCCACGACTAAGCTCGTATTTTGCGTGCAGGTGGGACAAATGTGTCATTCGATCCACCCCAGCTCCCCAAGGAAGGCCAGCAACGCCTTGGTGTTACTAACTATCTCACCAAGGGTACCTGGGTTACCGAAGTACTTAGCCCTGTAATCAGCGACTACCGGGCAGCTTAGTAGCAGGTGTGCTGCTGTCTCGTCCTCCTCCATGCAGGCTCTGCAAAGTGGGCTGTCGGTGACTCCTATGACATAGAGGTGTTTATTAAAAGACCCATGGCCAGTTGTGACGGCTGTGACTGTACGCAACTGCTGTTTAGTAAGTCTTAGGGCTTTTTTCGTGAAACGGCCATCAATAGAGGGAAGTGCCTCTTTGGCCTGCCTGCACTCAGTATGGTCAATCCATAGCTTGTGATGTTTATCATTAGTACGTTTTCTTACCAGATTGCGTAGGTGACCGAAGGGGAGTGGTACAATAGGTTCAGGTCCTATCGTCATCATACTCGACCCCCTTCTGGCGAGTTCGTCCGCTGCATCGTTGCCTCGGGATTCGCTGTGTCCTTTGATCCATTGTATGGTTACCTTGTTGTATCTACCAACCTGGTTGAGACGTTGGTGACACTCGAGAATCAGACCAGAGTTAACTGTGTGACTGTTCAGAGCTTGCAGGACGGCCATGCTGTCCGAGAGTATGCGTATTGAGTGGTCCCTAACTTCCCTGTTTATGATGGCTGAAGTCGCCAGGGAAATGCCCATGCACTCAGCTTG
>NDFZ01005170.1:112745-160672 GCA_002192655.3 Mamestra configurata
CCGCCGCTCGTACACGCGCTCGCGCTCACGCAGCCGGCGCTCGCGCAGCCGCAGGAGTAGGAGTCGCAGTCGCAGGTCCCGGTCGAGAAGTCGAAGATCCAGGTATGACGTAGCTGTAACTGGTGTAATTCTGTAAAAAGGATATAATTATAATTGTAGCAGAAATAACGTAGAATGTGAAAAGGGCTCATTGTACTCATCATGAATAGCTTTTACTATGGGACCAATACTGAAATCGCAAAAAAATAATCGATTAATCGATCGCACTAAACGTTTGTTTGCACAGTCATCATTATTTCTGCCGAAAAACATCTATTGCTGGATATATGTGTCGCCACATTGACGGGTCCTCTGCCTGTCGCTCGATGTCGCCACTCTAGAACCAACTTACATCTGTGTTCTATACCTCGACAACATTTATTGAACAGCTTGTTGTTTATAACCATGCGTACCTTCTTGCTTTTCAGGTTTAGAGTTACTTTTGTTAAACCGTGTTTAATAATAGCTTTCCTTTGAGACAGTTCAGACAGTAGATGAAGTCAGTGGGTGGGTCTATTTGCTAATCGATTTCTTGCAAATTAAGCTGACTGGAGATAGTCACTTCACGCACAAGGATACACTAAAATAAACTTTACTGAAATAAAAAGGGCAAGCGCTACCGTGTGACTGTGACGTTTTAGCTGAAGACATCTAAGCGCGACTGACATAGCGTTATTTCCACCCTAAAGTAAATACCTTCCATTCCAGATCGTACCACACGCGCAGTCGCTCTCGCTCGCGCTCGCACCGCCGCTCCCGCTCGCGCCGCTCCCGCTCGCGCTGCAGGTCGCAGCACTCGCATCGCTCGCACCGCTCGCGCCGCACTCCGTCCCCGAGCAAGGCCGACAGCCACAAGGTCGTCACCCCCACTCAGGACAAGCGACGTTCCCGCAGCTGGTCGCAGAACAAAGAAGCGGTCCCGACTGCTAGTCCTAAGGATAAGAATTAAACAAATATAAACTGTATTAATAAGTAAATAAATTATATTTATGAGTTGTGATGAGTTTTATTGCACTTTGTGTGCAATATAGCTTATACCTGACGTCACGCGAATACTACATCGATCGGGCAAGCAGAATTATCCGCGTCATTAACTTAGCAGGAACGAAATTGTTGCCATCGCGGGTAGAACCATGTCCTACCGCAGGACCACGAACGCCAATCGCTTCCATATTTGGTAAATAATTAGTACTCAATTGGTAATAATTAGTACTCGAACAACATAATTGGTACCTTAGCAGTTTTCGAGAAAATCTACTTTGAAGATGGTCCGGCGGTAGTCACGCTCTGTTCAGTAGGACCACGGAGCAAATACAGAGTACTTTTTATTTGCTCCGTGAGTAGGACCACCATGAGCGCCGAAAAAGGGGGCATGCTACAGGTATTCTAAGTATACAAATAATCAGTACCCTGATATGTGATTCAATTCGTAAATAATCTGAACTGAAACATTTGTATTTACCGAGAAATCAACGATGATTACTTTCGCGCGCTCGTTCAGCAGGACCACGACCACTTTCAATGTTGATTCCAAGTTTGAGGAGCTTGTCGCTTTCCTCAAACCTAAATAGAAAACTGAATTTTCGGTCACTATAACTTCTTTATGAGTACTAAATTTTGTATAAATTTGGGAAAAAATCACAGTTTTTAATAGGGAAATCTTGAAATGAAAATTTAACACCGAACTACCGCCACCCCACTAATGGCATGATATATCTCGTAAATTACTGGAGTACTAATTTGGAATTTTGGGTAAGTACTTACTAATTTTATCTTGCAGGGTACTAATTTTCTATGTAGGTTTATAGGCGAAACTATAAGGGTTCCTTGTTGACTACGGAACCTTAAAAAAGGGGCAGGTAGTAAAAGCATAGCACACATTATGCCAGTTTATTTTGTAAAACCCCAAGTAATAGTGAGCTACCCTACCCTACCTGTTACTACTTAACAGGTAAGTACTTACAATGCCAAGAATTCAGGAAGAAAGAAAAAGTGATTGCGCCATTTAAGACTCATTAGACGAAAACCATAAAAAGAAACCTGTAATATACAGGATGGGATATTATGCATCACAACTGCGCAAACCCGCTATCGCTCAGCATAATGCTGGGGTCTCATGTTCGTGACAGCAGAATTTCCCTTAAATTCTTATTCATTTATTCGTTCTACATTTTTTGCAATTAATTGGTATGCACTACTTTTACATTATCAGGTGTCTTGTGATTAATCTTAATCTTTGACACGCGATTTAAAAAGTAGGTAAATGTAATTATGTTAATCACTTCGTTATGTCCGTGACTACCGCCGGACCACCAACGCCAATCGTTTCCATATTTGGTAAATACAACAGCTCAATACCTTGACAACTTAATTTGGTCGGGTACGCAGAAATTTATTACAGAAAAGTAATGAAAGCTTATTACTCTTAAAATATTACACATAGAAACTCTCAAAATTAGTACTCCAATAGTTTATGAGATATACCATGCCATTGGTGGGGTGACGGTAGTCATGGTGTTAAATTTTAATTTGAAGATTTCCCTATTAAAAACTCCAAATGTAAACAGAAATTAGTACTCCAAAAGAAGTTATAGTGACCAAACATTCAGATTCTTAAGTGTTGTATTTTAAAGAAATTAGTTTTCTTTGCTTTTCCATACTAAATCAGCGCGTATAACCCGACCAAATTAAGTTGTCAATGGTCTCGAAAACTGCTAAGGTACCAATTTCGTTGTTCGAGTACTAATTTATTATTTACGAAATATGGAAGCGATTAGCGTTGGTGGTCCGGCGGTAGTCATGGGCATCATTTCCTTAATGCGGATTGATTCTGATAAATAGATACTTAATGACGTAAGAATATGTTTGCCGCTGAGTGTTATTCCATATTACAAATATCGACAGCTTTACGCAGGCCGGGGCATAATCAGAAAGGAAATTGCCACGCAGCATATGTTCAGCGATATACCTTTTGTTTTTTAAATACAAAACTGCATCATGTTGTCCATCTATCTTTTTTTTTTTAAAGTAAGACTAAAAAGGCTTTTTCAGTCAGTGAAACTTGTAGGGACACACAAAATTGGTTTTAATAGTCTAAAATCCCAGAGTCCCTAAAAGACCTACATATTACAGATTACAGAGCTTTTTTAACAGACTTCAAAAAAAGGAGGTTGTTCTAAATTCGGATGTATTTTTTTTTGCGTTTTAATCTCAATCTCACATATTTTATTGCAATCCGTAATGTAGGTACACATACAGGTGGTAAATGGAAAATAATGGAAACAATTATGTCGGGCACAGCAATTTTTTTTAAAGTAGAGAGAGGAAGAGCGCTTAAATATTAATTTTGCAATTTAGTAAATTGGATAACTTAATTTTTAATTATTTTATTTATTTATTATATACTTAAGGTTTTAAATAATTTATAATCTACCATTAATTCATGTTAATTATTAATTATTTTTTAATTGTTTGTTACCTCATAACTCCGTCATTTATGAACCGATTTGACAAAATATATTTTCGGAAAAAAAAAAAATATTTTTTTGATAGGATATACGTTCCGATTGGTCCGGTGTTCCGGTGGTTCCGTTGGTTTTATAAAAATCGGCTCAGTAATTTGGTTTTTAAATCAAAATAGCTTGAGGAAAAAGAAAATATATCATCCAAGTAAACGAAACTGCGTGTTTTGCTTTCCTGTGACTTTCCAGGGGTGTTGTTAGGTGTGTATCACACTTTTTTACAAAAAATTACTTCCAAATAAAAAAAAACACTACAAAGTATAAAATAACTTTAATTTGGAAGTCGGTGTTAAAATACGAGGAAACAACCAAAAACACCGACTTCCGAAATTAAAGTTATTTTATACTTTGCTGTTTTTTTTTTATTTGGAAGTCGGTTGTTTCTTTTTGTAAAAAAAAAAAATAGTCAAAAACCAGCTACGAGCATAGCTAGTTTAGCAGTAACGCAATATCAGTTCACCCTGTTGATCTTTCAGCCAACAACTTGTCGGTAGATACCAAATTAAGGTCTAGTTCGATCTAGCCCGTCCCTAGCTGTCCTCCCCACAGCGACGCCCTAAGCTGAGGCCCGTACCCCACAGGGGGTGCCCTTAGCGTGTAGTCGCTTAGTTTGTAAGTTTTTTATAAGCCCTGGCTAGAGGCTTTAATATTATAATAAGGCCACTACAAGCCCGGTTAAGCAGTTGACAACTTTATAGGCCGAACTGCGAGACGCCACTGACAAAAAAAAAAAAAAAACAAATCAAGGTCACCAAAATAACAAGCTAGGTAAACCTATTACTTACCTAAGTCTCCGAGGTAACACAATTAATTATCCGCAACGTTAATGTACCGTGTCTACGTTATTAATTACCCAGAAATCTTTAGCTAATGAGCCAGAACATTTTAATCTCGAATCGGCGAGTGTTATGCTTTATGCGCTGGCGGTCGAGGGTTCGATTCCCGCAATCACTTACATCTTGAATACTTAGGTACTGGCTGTCATGAATCTGGGTTCTATGTATGTGATATATGATTACTAAGTTCGATTCTTGATAGCCATGAATTAACGAAATCAAACGAACGAGAACGAAAGGTCGACGAATCCCGGAGACACGATTCAACTGTCATTGATCCCATGAGTACCTATCTATGGTGTGCAGAAAAATGTACCTACCTATTCAGTGGGCATAGGAATAAGTTCCCTATAGCAGGGTGCAAGTCTATGGTGTTACTGGGGGGCATTCATCTAGATTCTGGATTCCAAAATAGACCTTATCTATCCATATCATAACTACATCAATTTTCTTTGCCGCACCTTGACGAAACCAACGACACAACGATCAGCAGTGGCACTTGCAAAGTGGCAACCACTGAGACCTTTGAAGAGGCTAAGTATGTATCTACCTAGACGTGAAAACCAAAAACAATAATAATTAGTACCAACCTTATCGAAGTAAAAACCCTACACGTCGTGTAGGTATCTAATCCAATATCCGTTGGTTTCTTTAAAAATACGCAATTTTATCAATGGATTAGTTTATGGAACACAAAATTAATCGGTAATTGTATCTACAGATTATGATATAATGACGTCCCTGTTATCTTTGATAAGGGAGCCTAATTAGTATATGTAGTAAGTCGGTAATTAATTCATTATAATTAGTGACTTGACCGTTGGAACATGAAGGCTTTCGCTTTTGTTTTGTTGTGCGCGCTTGCCGCCGTCCAGGTAAAAATCTTAGATTATTTCAGTGCATTTCCATACAAAGGTATTCAACGTGACCTTGTATATACTATATGGGAATCCCAATACGCACTTTTATGTCCACGTCATCTCTGTAAAATAAGTTTTTTCTAAATTTATTTTTAGAAACTTGAAAAAGTTTTGATTTTTCACGTACCTTCTAAGCTTTTTCTTTTCTTACTAAGTGTAAACATGGTGAAACGGTACCCACTAGGTACCTATTTTAAGGTGTGCAGGGTGAAAATAATAGTAAGGGAAAACCGCATTTACCTACCTATAGGCACCCATTTATTTTGACTTCATAGATCGTCAAGATCTAGGAAATCAAAGTGCCAGTCCGTTACTAAATGTTTTAAATTTAAGGATATGAGAATAACAAAGTAACTGGTCAAATGTAGGCACCTGACTATTTACAACGTTTTACTTTCGATGTTATCTTTCTTATCAATACATAATTGAAGTCTACCGTTTAGATTAAGATTGATCAGATTAAAATAAAAAATACATTTATGTTTTAGTAGCAATGGGCAATTTGTAGGTATCCTGTATATCTTGAGACTCTATCTACCTGTTTAGCGGCAATTTTGCACCATTTAAAATAATTTGGAAAAACCTGACGTAGGTAAACCCCTTATCAATAAAATGCTCTTATCTAATTAGATTTTGTAATTAAGCCTAATCTTTATTTTAATACATCAAGTTAATTCTACTTAATTCCAAGATTAATGTTATCTTTTAAACTTGTTTTTGGTGATATTTTTTTCCATTTAGGTAGGTATTTTGGTAAGCTATTGTTAACGTTTTTAGTTAGGTATAAGCATAGTAACATTTGATCCTGGGTCTGGATGGTACCTAAACTAGCTGAAGATAATTTAGCGGTGGTTAAAATAGACATTTATCGGAGGGCTCAGAGGGTTGTTAACTCTTTATTTTAATTGACCTCTTTCTCTCTTATCTCTTTCCCATTTCTATATTGCCTCTTTTTCCTTTTTATCCAACGATATTATCTTATTACCTATCTCTTCTTAACAATGATTTTCTTTTATTTTTCAGGGCCGCCACACTGGCCTCCAGAGTAAGTAAACTATTCTTAAAGATATGCTACTTTGTTCAAAAAATGTTTGCAAGATCTCTGAAGACGATCTTTACTTCAGATTATTTTGGTTTTATAAATGGGACCCCAGTTTTATATAACTAGGTACATATATCTAGGCTAATAATAAAAAGAAAACAAAAATAAGGCGCCTATTTTCCTGTCTCCACATCAAAGGACCTGCTCCAAGGTTTCCGAAAAGGCAGTAAGCATATGTTAAACAGAATTTGCCTCAAATTATTATCAGCCTATTATCGGTTATCCAGACATGGTAAACTAGCACCCAAAATTTGCAGACTAGCGTCTGCAAATTTTGGGTGCTAGTTTACCTACATACCTACCTACCTACCTTAAGCTAATATTAAAAAATAAGGCAACCTTTTTACAGTCTTCACATTAAAGGTTCTGAAGAGGCGCTACGCAAAAATGAAACAGAATTTGTATCAAATTTTATCCAGAGATTCTGAACCTATCCCCTAATCTTCCCAATACCATCGTTACTGACCACTCCTCCCCCGCAGGCACCAGCTCCGCCGCGGCTCTGGGTGAGAACCCCTGGTTGGTGCACCTGCGCATCGCTGTGTCCACCAGCGGCCTGCTGGAGACCTGCGCCGGCTCCCTCATCGGCAACCAATGGGTGCTCACCGCCGCCAGCTGCGTCGCCGAGTATGTCACCTTGCCTTACTGAACATTCTACGTCAAACTAGGACTGTAGATCCAGTCCAGACTTCCCTAGACCGAATTATGGCAATGGTTTCCAGTCTCAGCGGTGCCTAGCCATAGAGTTGCTTTCCGAGGCAGGGGGCTATCAAACCGCCATGTTCTAAACTACAAAAATATTTATTTCTCAAAACAATGGGCTGCGTTTGTTGCTTTCTACAAAACATAAGATGCTTTCTTAAACATGTTCATATACAAAGCCCCTACCAGCCCCACTAACAGCTCGGCCTCCCCGCAGCTCCCGCTTCATCTGGGTGCGTTACGGCGTCGTGAACGTGATCAACCCCTCGCTGGTGACGGAGAACTCCTTGGTGCGCATCCACCCCGATTATAACTTGGCCAGCGGAGAGAACAACATCGCCCTCATCAACATCAACAGACTTGTAGAGTCGACAGGTAAGAGTGTTCTATCTGAAACATAGATTGCAAGGCTCGGCACGGTATACGAGACCATTATCAATAGTAACCATCTTCTTATACCCACGGCTATGCCAACGTTAAAATTGTTTTGTTGTCCCAAAAGAAACTGCTATCGGAACAGAAAGAAGTCTATGACCTAAGTGCGATTCTGTAAATATATCGAAGTGAAGGCTTGGGTGAAGTGATCACGAGGTGAGCTGTCCATGGAGCGGCTGCCTACGCATGGGCGTTCAGCAGCCCAAAAAAAAAATCCCACATTATTCAGGGTTGAAATCACAATATTGACGATGCAATGTTTTTTCGATTTTTTTTTTTGGCGTTATGTTTGGGCTGGCCTATTACTATAGCCTACTACTACAGGCGCATGCCTACCAGACCTCCACAAACCATTAACTGGGTAACACGGTACTCCTTGGCAACACTGGTGTTAGATTTTCTGGCTTTTGACTATCCGTAACGACTGCCAAAGATCTAGAAATGACAGCCGGGACAAACGGCTTAGCATGCTTTCCTAGGCACGGAGGAGTCTCGGTATGTTAAGATGGTCACCCATCCACATACCAACCTCGGCAAGCGTTGCTTAACCTTGAAGATCGACCCGTGCGGCTGTTATTATTTCGCCACGAGCTCGTCTTTATTAGCGAGAAAACGTATAGAATTAAAAAGCATTTGCTTCCGGTAGAAAGTAGGTACATTAATTAATCGATTCTGACAATATTAATTAAACCAAAATAAGCATCAAGAATTGTTCTGCAGACTTCTGCGTTCTTCTTTCTCAAATTCAATTTAGTTGTTAAGTCGGGCATGGCGACCGCGGACCGCGACTGGACCTGACCTAGTTTTGCTAACAAATATTTCGATTTCTCATATTGGACGCGGTTATAAGTTTCCTTTCTGAACAATTTTTAATTTCCACTTAGAATATACAAAAGAAGAAGGATTACTGTCTTATTATTACCGAATAATGCGGGCATGCTGATCCACTTAACTTGATAACTAATTTATGTGCCCGCCAAATTATAAGTACTTACTTACATCCCATTGAATCATGGTTCAACGACAGACAGCAACCAAAATCTTGGAAGAATTTCTAAAACGATACGATACGGATATCTTAACTAATATTATAAATGCAAAAGTGTATTTGTTTGTTACGCTTTCACGGCATAACCAATATTTGCGAAAATCTATACTAACTTGAGCGAAGACGCGGGAATATAAACTAGTCACTTAAAAAATGGTGGACCGCGGTCCGGATCCGGACCGCCTACCTATTTTGTGCGGACCTTAAGTAAACAGAAATAAATACACAGAACTAATAAAATCGCCTCAATATTTGTAGATACTAGGTATTTTAAGGTCAACATATATTTATTAAGTGTGAAGCAGCATTTTCCAAGATAAACTTCATAAAAATGGGAGACTTTGAAACTCATCTAGTGTATAAAAAGTAGATATAGACCGCGACAGTCATGTTAAAAAAAAACGGACCACACAAGAAAATAATTGGTGAGCCCTGGCCTATGGCTTCTCTCCGTTCAATTAGAAAAAACGTTTTGCCGAAAGGAATCGTTCGATTAATAAAGGCGTGTAGCGAGTTGCCTCCGCCTCCAGTTCGTTCTCGAGCTGGACCGGACCGTTTGCTACGTTTTAATTAAGGTTCCCCAACTGCGGTTTATTTTCCGATGATATAGTTACTGTTCCTACGTTGCTTTTTGCGAAATTTCGGCTAACGACGCGATTTTGTTGCAACTTTTTTATTAGGTTACTGTTAGGATTGGACACAAATGTACATCGAACATGACACATCGAATTATTTTTGTTGTTTCAATAGAATTTGCGACTTTTACTGCATATTTTAAGTCGGGTCCACGTTTTTGGAAAAAAACCAAACATACCCCGCTGCACTGTACACGCGTTGTAAAGGTACATCGCAGCTGGTTCCGTGCATCGCCGCCGATCTCAACAGCGGCGCGCGATCTGTGCGACAATTGGCAGAGTATGACAATGTATGGCGCCGTTTGCAAGGTGTGCGACAGACGCACGCCGCCAACTTCGGATTATTTAAATAGTGCCACGAAGTAGATCCAATGTAAGCCACTGTGCTAGCAGTTTTGTTTTTATTTTTGTTGTTGTTGAAAAATATGACCATTTATTGTTTACAGAAAACATCGAACCAATCGGCATCGGCGAAAGTAGTGACGCGGGCAAGTTCTGCGCTTTCGGAGGACCAGATGGTGAGTACACAGCAGCCCACAACTAAACAAAGAGCGTGTGATCAGAGGGACAATTCTCGTATTTTTACGGAGCGTTCGCAATCGCAAACTGTTAATACACCTCCATGGTCGACGCCAGATAAATTTTCAATAGGTACCGGTCATTGGTCAGTGACCAATGACCGGCACTGTGGCCAATGGTCACCCACATTTATTGATTTCACCGGAAAATGGCAAACGCCGTAAAATATCGCCTACAATTGTGAACATTTTGTTCTAAATAAGACACGAATGTATTGGAAACTATTGAATTTGAATGGGATTTATTGTATACAAAACTATTTTTTCATAATATATCGAGAAATTATAATCTAATCAATATTTATTTCAATTTTACGAGTCTGCAATTTTCCGGTGACATTCAAAGTCAAAGTTAATTCATTTATTTCAACTAGACCATTAAAAGGCACTTTTGAACGTCAAATCTACAGTTTGAAAACAAAATATTATAGTGCCTCTAGTTGTCCATTCGCAAAAAGTAGATTCTCATGGAGAAGAACTGACAAGAAACTCCATCGGTAGTTACTCTTTCAAATGTAAGATTTGCAGTATTTTGTATACATTCAATTGATTGTATAATCAATTGATTAACGTATACAAAATATTGTGAGTGAGTGAGGACGATGCGCCCAAAATAACACTAATATACTTTTAGGTAAAATTAATTTGCTAGCAAGGGACATATTTACAAAAAGAAACAAACAACCATTGATTTATGTAATTAACAACAACGGATCAGTGTGTGTGTTAAATTACATATAAAATATATCAACACATACATATCAACAAGTTTGACTTTGTCTAAGTTACACCCTAGATTGTTCCATGGAGCAGGACCAGCATGTTTCCAAGGATTCTGATCCTGAATGTAATCTTTTAATTTCTATTATGCTTGTTTACAAAGTGTGCTTTTAACATAAGTTTAAAATTTTCCTTCATTTAATTCTAATATGTCACAAGGTATTTTGTTGTAACATTTAACACAGTACTCCATGAAAGATGTTCGTACTTTGGCTGATCTATAAAATGGTTGGATTTAATTGATTTCTATTTCTAGTATTTAAATTATGTCTATCACTAATTTTGCTTAAGAGTATAGAAAAATATATGAAAAATCTTTTCATATATTATGAATGTAATGAAAAGATTTTTCATTACATTCATAATATTCCCATTAACGAATTGACAACGGACGCTCATAAAATTAATATTTTAAAAAGTTCCCTAAGAGAATCGAGGCGACGAAGATTAAAAATGGCTCTGACAGCATGCTTTTGCAAAATAAATATTGAAAAATGTCAGCAGCCCGACCCCACAGCAAAATACCGGACATCATAATGCTGTGAAAGTGACTAAAATAGATCAATCTAACAGCATTAGCGGCTGAGTTTAGCAATGGAGACTTCACATAACATCTCTTGCAATCTCTCATTTGAAGTGATTCCTTGGAAAACCGTCTGATCCTTATCCAGATAATAATAAATTCCAGTTTTTGTTCATTCCATGCGATGTCACATTGACATACTGAATTCCGAAAACAAAAATAAAGACATAAAGCTGTCCTGAATCGACATCTATCGTGACCCTTTAAATTTTCTAGTAATGAAAAACGATTCATAATAAATAGACCAGGTCCCTATAAAGGAAAGGGCAATGTACTTTTTTCAAATTTATTGTGATAATAAATTGTCAAACGCGCTTTATTTAGCTAAGATTGGTTGAATGAGTTTTCACCAGCCAATCGCATTACTTGGTTTGCGTTTAATTTGTGACGAGTACAATAGTTTTGTACCAGAAACCGGGGGTTTGACAGTTAATATTAAATCAGGAATGCAAAATCTCACCCCATTGGTAAAACTAAAATGAGAGGTAGGACTGAAGCGGGGAGTGCACCAGCTCGACAGGCTTGCCGAACCTTGCTTTAGCTCTGTCCTACGTGAAATAAATAAGAAAGATAAAAGAAAAGAAAGAAAAATATTTATTTGGGACTCGCACAACTAACAGTCATAAACAATAACTAACAGAAACAAGAAAGAACAGCATGCATTTAATACGTCATGTGCGAGGCCAAAAAGGTCCCTATTTCAGCATGTGCGGCGTTATTTAAAAAAGTAAATAACTCAGCGCTGGTATTCTGATAGCACCCGTGATGCCACGAATACACTCACGGAACACTTTCTAAAATGAGATATATAAATACAAATAAAATAATAATTATAAAATTATGTGAATTATAAAATAATAAAATTGTGAAATACGTTCATATAATAACTATGAAATCGACCAAAACCCATGGCCCAGTGCTCCAATACCATTTGTGGGTTTGTTGTTGATAAACACTGACACAGAACTGACATAAACAAATGATGAATTAAACAAAATTCTTGACTGTACGGAATGAATAAGCAATAGCATGTCAAACCAAAAATACAAATAAGGGAGGAACGTCTTGCCTGAGACAATATGTCACTCAACATGATATTATAGTGCTATTGGCCATATAGACCCATAGTAGGCCTCCCCCGAGGGATTCCGTCTAGAGAATCCCAAGCTTTGGGGTCAGGGTCATAAAGTTCTATTTCTATCCATTTCGGCTTGCACTAACCACTATTTTTATCCAGGTCCTGGTGAGATCTTGAACTGCTACGATGTCGAAGTTTCCAAGGATGAAGATGGTGCCCTTTCCGTCTCCAGCGACGAAGTTGAGGTTACCCGGGTAAGTCAAATTGATTGTTAGGAGTAGGAGGGTAATGTTGGGGCTTAGCACACACAATATAAACTTCAATTCATAATTCGGGATAATTTAAATCCATCGCAACCAACTCAAATATCGACTTTACTGACATGTATTTTAAGTTGATTATATTATAAGTGACCATTTAAAAAGATCCTAAGAAAAGTATGGGTTGTAATAGAATTTGTTTTTTTTTTGTATTTTGTAGTGTTCTTTTTTCAAAAATTTTAGTTGTCTCGAATTGTGAATTCAAGTATATCCGTGTCCATCTTTCTTTCCTCCTCTAGTTATCCCAAATCAGTTTGTGGTCAAATTCGTGCTTTCAGATAGATTCAACTAACATTAAAAATTACAATTAAACGTCTTTATAATATTATTTTCAGTGGGCAGCATAATTAAATCCTTATTTAGATAATACTTGCATTTTAACGGCCCGATTATAAACACAATCTCTAAATTAAGGTAACGAGGTCAACGAACCCGATTAAACTTCATATTGCAAAATTTTCATCAGTTTCTAGTGCGTGTGTATTTCGCAAATTCACATGACAGTCGTTTTTACGTAATAATTTTAATATTCTATTCATTATTCTGATGTAATTTGGACCAAATGATAACATTTTGGTCTAAGTTAAAGTTCCTCAGATTTTTTCCAAAACCTTTTTTGAAATCTGTTACAAATAAAATAATAACGATATTATTCAATTAAATTTTGTAAAACCGATGTGGTTTGTGGATCCTCTAGTTTCGCCTTTACGGGACCAATGTTATAAAAATCTTCCTAAGTGCTTATTTTTGATAAAAGTATGTGTAACTAAAACACTACTGTGCAAAATTCCATAGTTTTTGACCTAGCAGTTTAGACTGTCCGCTTTCTGTCAGTGAATTGTTGAATGTTCTAGAGCAGTGGTTCCCAACCTATGGTTCACGGACCATTGGTGGTCCGCAAGGGCCAAAATACGATGCACGGATTTTATGTTTCTATCAGAAATGTGTTTACTATGACAATAATTTTTACTTTTGATTACAATGAATAGTTACGCTACAAGTTTCGTATATCTATAATATATGTTATACCTAAGTATATTTTTAAATTGACACAGTTTAATTTGCGTCTTGATTTCTGGTCCCTCCTAGCAACAAATAAATCAAAGTGGTCCCGGGCCAAATAGTGGTTGGGAACCACTGTTCTAGAGGTATGGAGCTCAACATCGTATCATAAAATTGACAGCAGCTTGATATTTATTTACATTCATATTAATCGAGGGGTTTTTCGTTGCCATGGCAACTGATGTTTCGAGTGGAGGTCCATCAAACCATGATGATAAGGAATGGTTAGAGGCAAAGCAGGTAATAATGACAAATTCTGTTTCAGTACGACGTTGGTGCAGCTCTGGTCAGCGATGGTGCCCAGGTTGGTGTCCTCGTCGACGATTCCGGCAGTGAGTATCAAGCTTTATAGTCTACGCAATAGAGTTTATTTCTGAACGCCCTAGGTTATTGATTGTCTTTTGCTTTTTTTTAAAATAGAGCAGATCCAACAAGACCATACAATATGCTAAGATCTAACACCGTTTTTACAACATGGTTGAAGGCCATTAAAATGTGTAACTCAGAATGACTTAGCACTGTTACTCTGATATTACAGTGCTCAAAAAAAATCTATTAGCCTTTACACACGGGTTTGGAAAAAGTTATATTGGGTTTTTAAAACAGGAATTTCTCAGTAGGTAACAATCCAGAGTTTGAGTTCGAACCCTATGACAAACCTCTATTGGGACTTATACTTAACTGCCAAATGGCCATCAGGAAGTACTGGTGTGATCTTTTTAATAATTATTGATAGGCTCGTACTTGACCACAGTCTCACCTGATGGAAAGCGATGATGTGGTCAACGATGGAGCACGCTTGCCTAGAAGTAACCTATTCACTCTTAACTTTAAACCGGTTCCATATCTTTAACCTATGATCTTGTTCCAGACTTCATTGCCACCGCTAAGTACGCTGACTGGCTGAAGCAGGAGACTGGACTCGACTTCGCCTAATAAGTCTCATTAACATCACAGCTCGATACCTAAACTTGGTCCTCCGATCCAAAACTGGTCCTAAGCTGGTCTTTTGGTTCAACTTGAGTTCATTAAGTTCTAAACCACCTTTGTAGGATAACTTGGTCAATGGCTCCCAAAGTTACGCAACGGGAAAATCGAGTCTTTAAATTTCCAACGGTCTAAAGACTTCATTCAAAATGGACGCGATTTCGAGCTGTGTTAATTATTTTAATAAATAATTTTACTAATTAAATAGTGTTTGTTTTATTTGTAATATACTTCGTTTTTATTGAGAGTAAGTAGTGACACATTTTAGCCTATCAAAAACAACTGCGGATGTACAGAATGGAACTTTAGTCAAAAACTAGATGGCCCGACAACTTCATAGCACCTAAAAATTATTTAATTGTAACAACTTCATTTAACCAACCCTGTATCAGAGTGAACAAAACAAAAAAATATCAGCCAATCCTTTTTTGAGATTTAGCGAGACTAACGAATAGAAATTGATAATTGGGTGAACAAAGTAGAATAACCTACATTTTAATAAAATGTAGGTTATTTCTAGTTATTACGAAAATAATTCTTAGGTCTTGCACATCAGCTGACTCAACAAGGGTCGAGACATGATATAGATGTGTACATAAGACGTTATATTATATAATGCGCTGTTTTATGAGTGAATTATAAGCCTTCGTAACGGTTCGACGATACCGGCGACCAAAAAAATGAGGTTACGTTACGTTACGCCCTAAAGTTAGCGGACAGCGGGTTCAGAAATTATGAATTGAGAAAATAATCAATTGATACTGGGTGATGGGTGCCCAATAAAACATTATTTAACTGTAATCTATATACATATTGGTAATTAAATAAAAATCAGTTGCAAGTTAGATGAGTTGGTGAGTTGCAATTGGCTGTTTTTTGTTGTTATCGTATTTTTCAAGGTATTTTTTGTATTACGAAACACAAAATTCCTAAGGAACCGTTTTGAACTTGTTTCAAATAACGGTTTGAAACAATCTCTATTTCTAATTCTAGCTTTTGGTCCTAGTTAGTTTTGCAAACAATTTTCAGCTATTCACTGTCAGTTTCCTGATGTAATATGTATCCTGAGAAATAGTAGAAATAGATATAAAATGAACCAAATCCACCCCGGATTTGGTTCATTTAATATCTACTATTTCCCAATCATTTTAAGACTTCAAACGATAAAATATCAAACAAGATCTGAGACAAGACAGTGTATTAATGCGGAAGATTGAAGTGTTTTAAGATAGATCAGGAAGTTGATTGTCACACACACTGGTAACCAAGAGGCTCTTGAAAAGAAAAGTCAAGTAAGTAAGTAATCATTTATTTAGCAAAAAGATTAGCCTAGGTTACATCAGTGTTGTTCCAACCAGAATAACTAAGAGTTACTAAGAATAAGGAAAATAATGTTCCATTATCGTTCGGCCAGCCTGCTTTCCGCTTACGGTAAGACACGACCGCTCAATCGCTTCTATTTGCCTTGAAGTATGCCACAGCGCCTCGTAAAATTATTAGCCCAAGTTACATCACTGTTATTACTACAACGCTGACTAGGTATGACTATTACTAATGAATAAAACCTCTTTCCTTCAAAATAGAAAAATCATTTATCTTTAAGAACAGTTTTCTTGCAATTTATAGACAATTTTTTTACAAAAATTATTATTCCGTAATCGCTCGGCCAGTCCGCTTTCCGCTAACAGTATGACCCGACCGCTCAGTCGCTACTATTTACTTTGAAGTATGCCACAGCGGCTCGATATAAATCGCTCAGCTATTATGGTAAGATCGCTGGAAGCCATCGATTTCCTCATGGAGCTCCACTTTTACTCACGTAGGCAAAAATTGTATACTTTTATTGTGAGTTTGTTTCCTTGAACGTGACTTATTGATTTAATGCGTCTGTGGCGTGGAAAACCTGGTAAGTAAAGGAAAGACGTCCACTGCTGGACATAGGCCTCCCTCAAGGGGACGGTTTCCCATAATCGCCACGCTTGGCAGGCGGGTTGGCGATCGCAGTGTAGCTGTTGCGATGCACAGAGAGTGCTGCTGCCCTCTATCTGGTGAGTTCCTTAGTCGCCTCTTACGACACTCACGGGAAGTGATGGGATGGTGCTATTCTTACCGTACCATAAATCAGTACAGAGAAGAGTTCGTGGCTGAATAATAACAGCCACAAGGGTTTATCTACAAGGTTAGGCGATGCTTGCCGAGGTCAGTCCGTAGATGGGTGACCAGTTTAAAATACCCTCGGAGAGCACGTTAAGCTGTTGGTCCCGGCAGTCATTTGTAGATCGTTGACACGTTACACGTTCGTTGTAGTCGTTACGGAAGCCAGAAGCAAAGAAATCTAACACCGGTCTTGCTAAGAGTTTTAATGAGGGAGAAGATATGTGATTGTTTCCACCAAAGCTGTGCGAGGAGGTTGCGCGGTGCAAGGATGCGTAGCCAAGCTGTGAAATGGTGCGAGGATGGAATCTTTTTATCTCTGCGCACGCTTTCAAGACTTGCATCCTTCTTTTATAACCGACTTCAAAAAAAGGAGGAGGTTCTCAATTCGTCGGAACCTTTTTTTTTTTTTTCTATGTATGTTCCCCGATTACTCGAAGATGGCTGGACCGATTTGGATTCTTTTTTTTTTGTTTAAAAGGGTATACTTCCCAGGTGGTCCCATGATCATCAAGTCAGGATCTGATGATGGGATCCTGGAGAAATAGAGAGAACTTTTCAAATGTTATAGGCACACTAGAAGCGATTTAGGTGAAGATCTGATGAAGAACTTCGGAGATAGGCAACGGAACTCCTCAATAAATGATAGCAAATAGACTGGGATTGCTGAAATCTCATGTCTGTCTATTGTTTTCACCAGTTCATAACATAACATCCCGCCAGTACGCTGTAAAGGGGCACATGTGAACCACTAAAAAGTGAGAAAAAAACTTTTTACATAAAAATACAACCGACTTCCAAATAAAAACACTACAAAGTATAAAATAACTTTAATTTTGGAAGTCGGTGTCAAAAAACGAAAAAGCAACAAAAACTGCCGAAATTAAAGTTATTTTATACTTTGTAGTGTTTTTATTTGGAAGTCGGTTGTATTTTTTTGTAAAACGTTTTTTTTATGAATAACTATGCTCGCATCTCTCACACACATTCTTCATTCGCATCCCCCAGAACCATTTCTCACTTTTTGTATATAAAAATACTTGGCTCTTAGAACAGTTCAGTATAAAGATTCCAGACTCTAGTCAGGTATAGCTTGCATATATTTTTAGTCACAGCACTGGCAGCCTTAAATCTTTTGTGGTACACACATTGTAGCCAGCCTTATTGTGCTGAACTGCGAGTGGTCAAAGTCAAAGTAAAAAAAAACTTTGTAGAGATAAACACAATGTTCTGTAATGCGCTACCTAATTTCACCATTATTTTCAATATGTGGTCGTGTGGAAGAACATAGTGTTACGCGCCAGAATTAATGCCGGGTACATAACGACATTAATTACTACTAGCGCCATGTAGTATCGAGTAGTAGAACAAGTAAAGTCAAGCACCTTCTAGACATTTCTAAGCCAGAACATTCTACAGTTCAAGATATCTGATCAATCGGCACCGGTTGTTACGAGTACTTTCCAGATGCTTCTACAGTAGAAGGTTCTGGAATTAATTGACCTATATAAGGCCAGCATAGCCCGCGACCGCGTCCGTATTGGATTTGCGATACAAGCGAATACTTCGGAAGCGAACTTCAAGTGCGATTAAAGTGATCAGTGGTGAAGTTGTGTTTTATAATTAGTGAGCTTAAATTTGTCATTAGTGTTGTTAAATTAAAGTGCCATTTTGGTTATTTAATCGGCAATTTCTTTGTCACGAGCCCCAAGCTCGTAACAATAGTAAGATCCTTGTATTTCTGCTTACCCTTTCCTCATAGTCCGCGTAACATGTAGTATGTTTGTTTCCGTCTGTGATGCGATATTTGTCTTTCCGAGATCGTTACGTCAAAGATTAGTGAGTATTTCCTTACACTGCATCCAATGTCCAACAGTTACGTCTTGTTTTATAGCCGTCAATCTATTTGTTAATACTTGGTTAAATAAAATAGAATATTTATATTTCAGACCTGATTAGTCCGTAGTAGTAAGTAGTTAATATTTTTCTCGGAGAGCAAATATCATATATGAGGCTCTAAGAGGTATTCGTAAGTACGAGCCTCAGAAATTTGCCTACTTAGGTTCGAATATCGAATCAGGAATTTCGAAATCCGCAAGAGAACCAAGGTTACGACATAGCCTTAAGGATCGTCAAACTGCATTGAAGTGGCAGTAGGCAGGGCTCATTGCTCGCAGAACAGATGGTTGTTGGGGCCTAAAAGTTCTGGAGTGGCGACCTGCGTACCGGAAGACGCAGTGTTGGAAGGCTTGGTGATGGTCGCGGGAAGCCGATGGGTGCGAGACGCGCAGGACCGGTTCTTGTGGCGACACTTGGGGGAGGCCTATGTCCAGCAGTGGACGTCTTTCAGCTGATATTATGATGATGAAGCAAAGTATTCTATCTGCGAATGCAATTGCCAAAATATATCGGGTGGATCACGTGACATTTCGGCAGTGTTTAATCCCATGTTTTGTCATTTTTGAACATAAATAAACGGTCAAAGACGTGACCTCTGACAGGATTTATGGCAGTATTATGTTATGATTTGTTTTGCTTTATTTTGTTAATTAATTAGGTTATGCATAATTTAGTGCATGCTGTGCTTCTCTGTAAGTGATGAGGCGCTTAGACTTAATTTTGCAATGTACAAATTTTCAAGCTTGTGTGTACTCATTGTTGAGAAGCCTTATAAATAAATAAATTAGATATAAGGACTATAAGGACCCTTGTCATATCCAGCTGAACGTAGAACACTTAAAAAAGCCTTCCTGAGTAACAGCATCCCGAAATAGCGGTGCAATAATAATGACTCAATCTGATGAATCAATCTCTGCATCTTTACCTAGATTTTCCGAGCACAAAGATTACCAACATTGCATATTAACCCAGTTTGGAAACACAAAACTGCTAAAAATACCATAACCCACTAAATCACCGCATAATTTACATACGGACCTCAAACTTTCTTTCACGTTACTCGTTACTTAACCTTGACCGACTTGATAAAGGCGGCGCTCAGTTATTGCACTAAACAATTTTGGAACTAAATGGCTGTCGGTTACTATGGTTTCATAAGCTCGGCTAGTTTTTAACCTATGTGTTCACGTGACCTCGGGTTGAAATTAGTTGGGAAACGTCGTGTCTTCTGGCAATCGTTTTTTTTTTTGGAAACTGACCGGTTGTCTGTGGAACGTGGGTTTTGGCACGTCGGCTTTGAAGTGAATGCTGCGAGAACTGGCTGGTTTTGCTTTGCCATTAATATTAGTCTCAAGATTCTAGGATTTTAGTAATGAACTGGTAAATTCTCTTTGAACAAACACACTATCCGTAAACTATTATAGTATACATCGCATCGCATGGTGCAGTCTTATGACTACAGAATTGTTTTATTGATTTTAGGAAAGGAGACTGACTCTATGAAGTCTCTCGATCACTGTGCTTACTTGCCCTTTAAGGCCTATCAGATATCAAGGATCTCTTGTGATATAATACCTTGGTTTATGTCTGATTCAAAAGGTTATCTGAAGAAATCTGGATAATAAATAAGCTGCATAAGGTTTAAGGTGGTCAGTAATGATTATTACAAGACCTCAATTTGCACCTCGATGTTACCAATGTCACAAAATATCAGGCGCTATGAATCAGCAGTTCATACCCTGTTCCACTGCACTCTTCCGAACACCGCTCATCTTTACAATACACAAGTTTCAAGAACAACCAGATGAGGAAAAAGTGTCCGTTCACCTGTCATTTACAATACGAGCACGACACCGCAACGTCAGCCCCACTTATAGTTCGGCGACCTTCCAAAACACAAGCTTTTGAAGTATGAGCAACAGCTTTGCAGCTCATCTCAAGCTAAAGAAGATTGGTCAGACATAAGTAGATTAAACACTAAATGTGGGTTAAGATGTCGCCGACCGGACCTTAGAGGACAGTGATGTAATAAACCTAAAACACTACAGGGCCGGACTCGACGATAAAAACATCACACACATAAGTTTTACTACCGAGCATAAATATGCCAGATTGGCGGAAAATCTCGCTACAAATATTTTTGTATCGTAATAAAAAAATAGTAATCAACAACAAAGATTTTACGAGCAACTAAAGTTGACGTTATTTGCATGGATATTACAATGTTCCTTGTTGAGTTAGGAATTTACTTTACAACTTGGAGTTTACCATAAGAATTAAGGGGGCGAGCCCTACTTAAATACAATTTTAATAAGATAACAGGATTAATTTTGCTTGTCTACAAATTAGAACAGAATGGAATTTCTCTGTAATCGAGTATAGAAGAGTAAAATATGGTGAGTAAAACTTAGGAAAATGTTAATAAGTAAAAAATATATCATTCACATCATAAACACCAAATAACAGTTGATCGAGGTTATTTGTTTTTGTTTTCTGGCGTCGTCGTTTTGTTTTCTTTTTTTTAGTTAAAGTTATATTTGCCAACACATAGGTAATTGGGAACTCGAATTTATCTCAAGACCTCATGAATGAACGTGTCACATAGATGGTCGCCGAATGCGGCCCTGTTTCAACTTTCTCTCTTACAGCATCACAGATTGCGCATGATTCTTGTTAACGCATTTGGCCACATTGTGCGCGGGCGCTGGCCGCGAGCGCTATGTACCGCGAACCGAACCATTTTTAAATAATCCTAATTAAAATAAAATAAAGTTAAAATGCACAAGTGCGCCCCAGCGTGAGTGTAAAAGGATTGCAGTTTTGATATAAAATGTGTGAGTGACGTAAATATAAAATGAAGTTTTAAAGTGCTTAAAAGTTTTTGGACACACGTTATTATTTATTCGTGTTACTTTCAGTTTTTTCTGAAAGGGATGATTTTGTATTGTGGCTAGAAAATTGTTTTCAAATTTTCAACGGCATTTGCTATGCCGAAAGTTTGGCAAAAGTCCATTGAATAAATAAATGAAATTGAATTGAAAAACACGCTGTGGAATATTGTCCTGCCAATTTGAAGTTAGAAGTCAAGCTATTTATTAGAAAACTATCGCAATAGTTGGCTTGAGTATTTATGGATTTTAAAAATTAAATATAAAATTAACCATCCAGATACTTTCAGTTTAACCAAATAATGTCACAGATATAAACACAAAATGTTTGGATTCAAACGTTCATTGGTTCAGCTCGTGGTGTTATTGGCGTGGCTGCTGCGATATTACACCTTTGGTTCAATAGTGTTATGGTGTATTTTCGCTTGCGGACTGAGTTTGGCCGTAGTCCTGGCCGTTACGACTTATGACCACGACTACTGGACGTCGAGGGGAGTGTTCTCGCCGCCCGCATGGCCCGTCGTGGGCCACATCCTGTCCGTGGTGATGTTCAAGGAGCAGGGTGGCATGTGCTTCAAGAGGATATACGATACGTTTAAGGATAAGAGGTTTTTAGGTGAGTGAAGTTTTCGACAATTTTGAAGTTAATGAGAGGTGGATATTAATATATTAAGACAATGTGCTAATGCTTTTGTTTTTTGGATGGCGGATCATAAAATGACTTCTGGGCGGAGCGGAAGGGAGTGTCAGACTCTTACTGACTAAAACCCATCCGTGTTCCCCCTTATGCCCTTTGCGTTCCAGGGCCGCGGTGGCTCTTTCGAACAAATTTTTGACAATGTAGTTCTTCTGCCAGTCATCAGAGGCTAGAGAACTAACAATGTGTAGGAAATTTTGGCTGGGTTCCTCTTAACAGATATGGTGAAGAGGGACCCATATATGTTAGTTTAAATGTACTTACAAATGATTATAATATATATATGTCACCGAAAAATTGCAGACTCCGTAGTATTGTAATAAAACTTTATTAGATTACTATTTCTCGATATATTATGAAAAAATCGTTTTGAATACAATAAATCCCATCTGAATTCAAAAGTTTACAATTTCACGCGATATTTTATAATCTTACGGCGTTTACAATAGTCGGTACCTATCCAGTAGAGTGTGTACTGTTGGTAGGTAATATGTTACTCTACTCTAAACTTATACCAAGCCTGAGGCTTCATTTCCAAGTTACGAAAAACTTATCAGGTTCCTGCAATTAAACTTCTGGTGCAGACTATGCAGTTGGTGACATTTATTTTTAGTACAATTACAGATTTGGCATCAGACAGCTTGACAAGTGGTTTGTTTGGGCCTTTTTAGTCGTTTTTTGTGGTCGTGTATTTGATGCAACTCATTTTGTTTTGACGTGACAACGTCTAATAAATCGATTATACTCATTGTAACGTTACGCTCATTGTAACGTTACGATCATTTCATCAATGTTTTGTTAAGACGTTGTCACGTTAAACTATCGTCTGTTAATCGACTTTACAGACAACCAATTTTTTGCAATGTTTCTGTAATGTGTATCAGATAACTACAGACCCTTAAATATGGCCACGCACTTCTAAAACACATTGTATACAGGGTGTCCATTAATTGAGTAACATGGTACCAGCTCTATACGCTAATATTCATTTCATTTCAATCATTTTGGTGTGATTTTTGGTAGGTACATTTTACATGAGATCTTAATAATAAATAATTAGTTCCTCAAAAATCTACCTTAAATGTGTACACTCACATTAGTAATTATTATAAAAACGAATAATTAAAATAAAATAATAACAAAAAAACAAGATAATTCAAGACAGAAAAAAATTAAGCAAAACATTAACCATTGATTAATAATGAATGGAAATAAAGATAATAATACAACGTCAAAATTAAATAAATATCAATGTCAAATAACTTACAATTTATCATTAAGGAATTCGTCAATAGTAAAATATGTAGTCACATGTACATTGATAAAGTCATGTTGGCAAAACGTGGCCGAGCAGCAGTGATCGTATGGCATTCACCGGCCCCACAAGAAGTGCCGGTTGGACCAGCCGCATGTGCAACATGGATGAACGAACGAGTCGCGGTAACTGGGCCGCGACCAATTATTCAATCAATGAAGGCCTTTATATCATAATGCAAAATTGATTAATTATTATTATTTATTCCTAATGAAGTTACAAGACTCATACTAATTAATTATTAGACACACAGTTACAATGACAATACAAACATTAAAGAAATTCAATTACATTAGATGTATTCCCATTTACACGATTGGTCATTAAACTGAATAAACACAACAATTATAATTTTCTAACCGGCATTTGAACACTAACAAGCCTGCCACAACAATGCCGGACATAAAGGCAGTCAAGCCTGTTGGCGATCATTGCCAGGACAGCATTGGGGCTGGCCCGCATCCGGCGTACCAGGGACGCACACCACTTACGCATAAAAGCGTGGAAACAATCAGTGCGCGCCATCGCGAACATCCCTGATGCGCTAATTGTTGTTGGTAAGGCAGCTGTGCTTGGGGTGCTGGGTTCGATTTATCCCTGGACGGTAAAATGGTTGAGGGTTGGCATTGGGATTCAGCAGTCTTGTTGGAGCCGTTTTGATAGCTGTTTTCATTTTATTTAATACCTCCAACTAAACATTCACAATATATTATGTACAGGCACTAGACTAATATAATCGCGAAATTATGTACAAAAGCGTATAAAAACAAGAGAAATCATTAGGTATCAATAAATTCATCCAAATTGCTGCCAATGGCAAAAGTGCCCAAAACACTGGCAGAATTGTTGTGTTTAATGGCAATGCTGATTCTTTGGCCGAAGAAAAGCCCAGCCCTCAAGTGAACAGTCGACAAGTTGTTTGCTGATATCCCGAAAAGACTCGATGAGCAGTCGGACCCCATAGGTTTGCGACCTATGGGGTCCCCAAACGGCTCAAATATATAGTAAATGGACTTGTAGCGGCATCAATGCCGTCACATGAAAAATCAAGAAGCGAAATTTGTACGGCAACAAAAAGAACCGCAACGCCATCTACGACGAACTACCAACGAAATCCTGCATCGCGCAATCAAAGTTCTTAGTGCGATTTGAACATTTACAACAGTCTGAGCCCATCAGACACAACAACCGTCTGGTCGGAGGATCCTCCCTTTTCCAGACTCTATAGACCTCTATAGACTGAAAAAATGTTCTGGAAAAATTTAAAAGATTGTTTTAGTGACAATATCCAATTGTTTCTTATGAATAGAAAAAGTTAAGTTCGCAAGCTCACCGGGGTAAATATTTCGAAGCGCGCAGTTCAGACTTGTTACAAGCTTTTGCGTATTTAATAATTTTTTATCAACAATTTTTGTTCAATCAACTTTCTTGTTCAATTGACTGGCTATAATTGGATATTGTCACTCAAACTAGAATTGGAATAGTTCCAAAGCATTTGTTCAGTCCATTTACTTGATATCTAAGGGAATGGGATATAAAAATAAATGGGTCAACAAACCTCCTGGCAACATTCAGATTCATAGTCTGCAAGCTTTTCTGAGTTCAAAACTATGGACAGAAAACGGTCCTCATATTTTGCATACCCAACTTCCTGGGTATTCCGCACTAATTCTCAATTAAATAAAAATGTTAACTCCTCTTCGTTTCTTTTGCTTCTATCCTTCTGTGGAAACAGAGTGAAAAACTGATATCTACCAAAGTCTAATTCAAAGTCAATTCATTTCTTTCAACTAGACCATTAAAAGGCACTTTTGAACGTCAATTTTACAGTTTAAAATTAAAATATAAGAGACTAGTTTTCCATTCGCAAAAAGTAGATTCTTATGGAGAAGAACGGACAAGAAACTCCATAGTTACTCTTTTCAAATATAAGTTTTACAATATTTTGTATACATAGGTACCTACATTGGTCAATTGATTATATTATGTGAGCACAATGTACCCAACATTACACTAATATACAGCACACACTTATTTACTAATAGGTACAACATAGCAATACCAGCAGATATAAAATTAAGTTTGCTAGCAAGGGCACCCCCGGGCTCGATTTTATCAGTACTAAACTACTTACATAACTTAAAAAATCTTTACTAAACCACCAGCTCATATAATATTCTATCAGTCCTTGGAAAATGGGACCATTTCAGACTGCTGCAAGCTGGCTTGTTCGACCTATTCATTAAAATTGGTCGTTAGTGGAGAACTATCGCCCAATAGATTCTATTCAAAACTACTTGAAAAAGGAGTCATTAACCGCCTAATCTTTGCAGAAAACAATCCTTCTCCTGTCAAACTAGATGGAATAGGAATTCGATATACCATCTATGTCATACATATGGAATGCAATAAAGAATTGAGTATTGAGTATTGATATATCTCGAGCTTGACTCGTTCAAGTCCTACTTCTCCAATCATCGGCAGTTAGTAAAAGTAGGAAACGCTTCAAGTGGATTGCTTCCTATCAGCTTCGGAATTCCTCAGGGCAGTACTCTCGGTCCAACTCGCTTTTCTTTTAATATGAATAACATTCTTGATTTTAATTGAAGACTATCAACTGACTGAGAACGGTTTTCTTACTATTGCTGACACTCTTAGCAGAAACCTGCTTACTATGAACGTAAAAAAACAGCTTATCACATTTTTCAAAACCACCGCTTCCAGTCCTCTTCAATTTAACACATTTGGTAACCATCCGCCAATAGATTGCATCTGCACCCGTATAGATCACACTCCTTTCATTACATACCCGGGTATAACGATGGACGAAAACATATCACAACATCTGCTTACCGCTCGCTACGAAAAATTCATTTATGACGTAAATGAATTTTTCGTAGCGAGCGGTGAAATGATTACGGGACTGCACACACTGCACACCCATCTCTTGATCTCTGTCAGCCAGTGCTCCAATATGGAATCTCGGTCTGGGGCAGTGTCCGTAAAAGCACATTTATATATGAAGAAAAAGGCTCTGAGGGCCTTCAATAAAGTAATGTTAAAAAATAAATGCAAAGAAAAAAAATTGTAAGTTTCAAAAAACCCGACCGCAAAACACGTCAAAACAGTTCCAAACGGATCACTTTTCAAGCAGTCTGAAGAAGTTGGTAGCATTAATTTTAGTTCAATCACAGCTTTGATGCCACCAAGAAAGAAGAAGAAAGAAAAAGAGTTTATTTGCGATCAACTACATTTGACTGAAAACAGCCTGTATACTCACTGTGCCCACCTGTTCGGGATATACAGGCCTGTTGTTTACACATTTAATTTACCGCCACCGGCTTCCCAGTAGGCTGAACGTGTGTAATGAGCATTCATATCGGCATTGTTGCATGACGTTCTAGGGTATTCACGAATTGCGAAAACGAATATCGATTCGATTTTCTTTTAATTTATGTTTTGGGGTAACAGGGTAACGTTTGGCTGTCGAACTTTTTATGGTTGGGTGTTGTAGCGTCTAGGCGATTTATTGCTAGCTAATGAAGGATGACATCATCGATCGTTCAGAATAAGAATTTATTTAACCTTTACAGAGGATTTCATACTTCAAATAATAATCTAACTATTTATATACACTGAAAATAAAAACTCCTAACTAAAATATGGCATCAAGAAATTCGTCCGCATCTCTATCGACTGGATGTGAGTCCAAAAGACTGACGGCATTGCCACGTTGTATGGCAATGCTTATCCTCTGACCGAGGTAAAAGCCAGCCCTTTCGTTCAGAATTAGGTAGAGTCGGTTAGTGCTTGGGGGTGAATAATATTTATGGTCGTACCTGATTTCGATCGATGGTATGGCTTTGATCAAACCATGTAGTTGACGTCAATAATATGTACGATCGCGTTGACATGTTTTTGAAAGTTGAACCTTTTGTAAGCTTTGATTCCTTATTCGAAGGTCGTAACATAAAGTAGGGGAGAACGGGGTTAAACGTGCCGCGAGGAAGCTGTTTCGATGTAATTTAACAATGTACCGGACGTAATAACTAAATAGTTGCAATCGGTGCGTTGCAGCGTTCCGTTTTATGACGAATTTACTTGATGATACGGTTATCTCTTTTTTTTCATAAAGCCTATTTCAATCGGAACAACTTCCCCGTGGCACGTTAAGAAGTATAGCCAAGTTATGTTTTGTTTCAAAAAGGTGGTTTTTAATAAATTACCTACTTAGCTTGTCTTAGATTATAATAAATTCCCCGACACATATTGTGTCATCTCAAAATGGCACTACTTCAAATGCAGTACAAAGATGAATTTTCTTTAACCCGCTCACAGTTCCTTAGTTCGGGTCATTCTTATGCCGCTTTTTTCAACACGAGTCGTCTGTACGTTTATAATAGAGGTGGTAACTATTCTATGTAACCCATTCCAGGCTGCCACCAGTTCTACCAGCGCACACTAGTGGTCCGCGACCCCGAGCTGATCCGAAGAGTGTGCGTGAACGACTTCCAGCACTTCACGGACCGAGGGTTCTTCTTCAACAAGGACGTGGATCCTTTGGCAGGCTCCGTGCTGTTCTTGAGGGGGAATGAGTGGAAGAGGCTCAGAGCGAAGATATCGCCGATTTTTTCGTAAGTTTCATTTTATATAGTTCCATTATTAACTAACTAGCGGACGTCACGCGGTTTCAACTGCGTGGTTCCCGTTCCCGTTGGAGGACGGGGATAAAATAGCCTATGTAACTCGCTGATAATGTAGCTATCTATTGCTGCAAGAATTTTTCAAATCGGTCCAGTAGTTTTTAAGTTTATTCGTTACATACAAAAATAAAAATCTTTTCTCTTTATAATATTAGTGTAGATCAGTATAAATAGATAAGTCGTGTCGGTTAAAATAATAACAGCCACACAGGTCGATCTTCAAGGTTAAGCAACGCGTGCCGAGGTCAGTCTGTCTGTGGATGGGTGACCATCTTAACATACCGAGACTCCTCCGTGTCTCGGAAAGCACGTTATGCTGTTAGTCCCGGCTGTTATTTATAGATCTTTGGCAGTCGTTACGATTGTCAGAAGCCAGAAAATCTGACTTTCGCACCTGATGGAAAGCGATGATAATGTCGACGATGAATTCACTCATTGCTCAAAGAATCAGCATTGCCATTCAACGTGGCAATGCTGTCAGTCTTCTATGCACGTTTCCGGATGACAGCGATGCGGAGGAATACTTCGACGCCTGAGTGTATTTTATTTTTGTATATGTATAGTATGTAAATAGTTTTAATATAGTTCTGTACATTCATAGTATATAATAATTTCTTTATTTTAAGTTCTCCAGGTTGTACCTAGCTATCAGAAAACTAAATAAATCGTTTAGAGACAATCCCTGGTAGCCTATTCTGTCCCTGAAACCTAAACAGAGTGTGCAAGTCATGTTTAGGACCGTAACGAGGCATTTTTGAGGAGTTAAACATTATGATTAATTTATACAACAACAAACAAAAACTTTATTTAGAACAAGTGTCCATATGGGTTAGTAGCTAGTACTTAGGAGCTATGTTAGTACTACTTTACAAGAAAACTGTTTTAATTATTATTATTAATAATCAATTTAAAATAAACACTAATTCAACAGTCCAATTTATATTATATTATTTTTTCTAGTAACCGAGTACAGAATTCTTGTATTTTTACTAATATTATCCTATTTGATAATATAGCTGTAGGCAAATCTAACACGAACTTTTTGGTAGTACCTCTCTTGGCATACAATTTAATGGCATAATATAGTTTGGCATAACGTTTTCGCATAACTTTTATTAGCATAATAATACTGCTGCATAATATTGCTTTGGCATAATGCAAAGGTTAGCATAACTATCATTTTAGTCTAATATGTTTTGGCATAAGTTGGAGTTGCATAAAACAAATTAGATATGGCGTCTTCTTTTAATTCGTTGATAGAATTTTGAATCTGAAAAATAAAAAATAGGTGTTAAGTACTTACATTAAGTATTTATTATAATTTGGGAATTACTCTATTGGAATAAGTTAAGGTGCGGCGAGGGTGGCCCTTGGGCCACCTATGAGCCGTGAACTTGTTTGTTTTTGTATGAGTTATATAAAAGTGCACTCGGAGTGCACATAACTTGTTTAAAGATCTCTCAAGACGCTTAGTTGACACTTCGCGTGACCCAAGGGCTGGATTTTATCTTGGTCAAAGAATAAGCATTGCCATTGGTACACTTCCAGTCGATAGCGATGCGGATGAATTATTTGACGCCATATTTTATTTTTATTTCTAGTGTATGTAGTTAGTTTAGTATTTATAAAAACAGGTGTAAATATCTATATAACGATTAGTTAATATACTTTTTATCGTTTACAGGCCCAACAAACTCAGAGGAATGTTTCCTCTTATAGAGAACACAGCAGGAGAATTCGTCACTAGAGTACAAGATTTGCTGTCACAGCCTAAACATGCCGCGAACCACAACGGAACCTCAAAAACAGATGGTCAATCTAACGGTGTAGGACCCACGGCGTCTGTGGTGAACTCAGAGAAGCTCGTGGGGGGTTATACTGCTGATGCCATAGTGCCCTGTGCCTTTGGGCTGAAGAGTAATGTCATGTATGATGAGGAGGATCCCTTTGCTGTGGCGTTGCATGCCTTCTATGAAATGTCGCTGTATAATATATTTGAGAAGTAAGTATCATCATCTTCCTGACCTTATCTAATGTTACTTGGGGTCGGCGCAACACGTTTTTTTCTTCCATTCTGTCCTGTCAGCCGTCACGCTATCACTAACTCCCTTTTCTTTCATATCGCTCCTTACACAATCCATCCATCTTTTCTTTGGCCGCCCTCTCCCTGTCCATCCATCCACATTTATATTCATAACTCTTTTAGTTACGTGCATTTCATCCCTCCTCTTCACATGACCATACCAAGATAAGATAATAATTTAAGTTTTCCGTTACTGGCGCCAATTTTAAGCTACCTCTAATGAACTCATTCCTCACTTTATCCATTCCCGATACTCCACACATCCATCATCCATTTGAGAAGTAAGTTTTTTTTTTTCCTTAGCCTGTTGTGTCCCACTGCTGGGCCTCCCCCATATCCTTCCAGACATTTTTATCTTGCGCCACCTCGAACCAGCCTTCGCGGTGTGCATCTAAATCATCTCGAAGAAGTATAAGATTTTTTTAAATATTTTAAACCGTTCTATCCAAAGAGGTAGTGTTGGATAGAGAATTGTGTCCTATATTGGATATGGGAATCATTTGTGGGTATAGGAAAAGTAGGTACTGAATTATAAAAAAGTGATTCAGCTTTAATAAACCTTACCTAATTTGATATTGTTAAAGAAAAAAAGGTTTTCCTTTAAATAAATTCAATCAGGTAAGACTAACAGGATTTTGGTGAATTAGTCATTTCAGGAAAACAGGTTTCCTTCAATAATTTATGTTTTAATGAAAACAAGAAAGAAAATTGTATATTAATTACAAAATTTCTCGAAGAAATACCCTGGACTTGGGAGGGTTTCTGAATTGAGTATTTGAGGTAAGTACCTACGTAACAAACCCGACTAAGATGACAAATCTTTACAGATTGTTAGAATAAAAAACAGTTTGAGAAATACTCATCTTCAAAAGCTTAATTCAGAAATGGAGGATGAGAACAGTAAAACCGATTCGTTACATTAAGGCCAATATATTATGGTGCCATGATGATAATTACAACTAAATTTACAAACATTTATTTTTATTTTTAAAAAGGGTACTTCAACGACTTATTCACTAAAAACATATTACATAAAAGAACTTATTATTTATGAGGACGGTAAATTTGCCACTTAAAGAAGTACACAGCTTAAACATAAATCAAGAAAACATACAAATTATAAGATCCTAAGCTAAACTTATTTTTTGCTACATTGAAAGATAAATGAGAGCTACTTTACCACATGAAGTCTATATAAAAGAAAATACGACATCAGATTTACTTCAATAATTAATAATAAACATTTGTGATGATATATATCAAAAGGCTCATTTCTAGCAGAAGACTGCACGTGTATTCTAACTCTTTAACGAGAGTAGTGATGATAATTTTAAATAGACCATCAACCATTTTTTTTTCAAGACTGTTAATGTTAAGTTTGTACTTCATATTTTTATTGTGCCAAAAATAGAACTACTACTGCTAAACCGGAGGTCGTGGGTTCGATTCCCACACAGGACAAATCTTTGTGTGATGAGCATGATCATTTGTTCTGTGTCTGGGTGTAATTTGTCTATAATATGTATGTATTTAGAAATATATATTAGTGTGTTTATCAGTTGTCTGGTTGCCATAGCACAGGCTCTGCCTAGTTTGGGATTCATTTAAACATACATACAATTATATTTTTAAATATTTCAATATAAATTATAATAAAAAACATTATTATTATTATACTGGTAAAACGGAGTTCCTAGACCCCACACAAGGATTGTGCCGTATTTATATGCGTAATAGTCTAATAAAAGCAATAGAAGTGTTTGAGCTCAAAAAAACGTTTGATATAAACTTCTAATTGACACTAAATACCTTCGCAACTCTCGTTAAGCTCGACAACAATCAACCAATTCATTCAGCACACGTCCCACCAGTCGGTAACTTTCAAACAACCATTAATAAATAAGAAATTGATTCCTAACTTCCATAGTTTGAGGCCAGCCAATCACTATTAGTCGCTCTATCCATTTGCTTAGACGAAAACTTGTTAACTTAATCTGAAAATTACTTTGTAAGTATTAAAAAGTTGCCCAAAAGAACTTAGGCACATAATTTGTTCTAATTTGGCTTGAATTTATTATTGTCTGTTAGATCTATCTGTTTTGTAACTGTTTTGGTAATTGAATTGGCTGGAGTCAAAGTTCGCTTGTAAATCGATGGAGAGTAGCTTGTTATTTGCGTTGCGGTTAAATAAACTTATGATCTTTGTATTTCATCAGTCATCGACCACACTTGTGGACCGTCAAAGACGATCTATCATAGATACGTCTGGCAAAGAATGACGACGAGAGTCGTCCTTAAATAATTGGATAAAGATAGGCAAAGAGAGATCCGCTTATGCCTAGATATATGGCATGGTTCAAGCTTAGAGAGATTAACTTTTTCAGATTGCCATTGTATTACCTGAATATCTTAAACAATACCTAACGTGTACTCTCACCCGAATCCCGGTCGATTCTGTAAACATGTCGAAATGAAGGCTTGGGTGAAGTGATCACGAGGTAAGCTGTCAATCCATAAAATCAAGGTCACGTGATCACGGAGTGAGCTGTCATTCCATCTTGATTATATGGATTGACAGCTCACTTCGTGATCACTTCACCCAAGCCTTCACTTCAATATATTTACTGAATCGACCGGCTGTAGTGTTGTTCTATAAAATGTCGCAGTGAGACTTAGGTGAAGTGATCTGTCAATTACTAGCATTATTGATGTGCATTGACAGCTCATTTCACCTAAGTTTTTTCGATGAGATTTTTACAGAGCAGACCGGTTGTTTGTAATGAATCGAGTTTTTGTCACGCAGCTGTAGTCAGTGCCGAGCCACTCGATGCGAGAACTAAAAATTAGCACCAGCGCCACCGTCTTCGTTTCTTCTTTGGTACAAATTGGACATCCAATATCGTTTTGCTTTTTTCTTGTGTATTCCCATTATGTAACCAAGCACGCCTCGAATGATAAACTCAAACAAGCCCTTCGACTTCACTTTGAACTCTAGTAGATGTTCTAACGACACTGGTGTTTCCTTTTTTTCAGAACGATGCGTCAATTCTGGCCGGCTTTTGTATTGTTCTTCAGAATGAGAATCATACCTAAGAAGACGCACGATTTCTTCTACAACATAGTAACCACCGTCCTAAGAGCAAGAGAAAATGGTAACTTGACTTGTTATTTTAACCTTAAATATTAACAAAAAATTGTTAAGGTGGAAGTTCTGCAGTGCGATTCTGTAAACCTTTCACGTTGTAAGCTTAGATGAAGTGAACATGAAGTGAGCTGTCAGTACATACAAACAAAATGGAATGACATTCATTTCATGCTCACTCCACCAAAGTTTACACGGTGAGAAGGTGACTGACGGAAAGCTTCACTATCGCGAACTGACATAGGCAAGTAGCCTAAGGCACCACTTCCATCAACGGGAGTCCGCTGGGTAAGGTGATCTCCTCGAAACGATTCTTCTTTATAGTATCGCCGTGTGGAGACATTCATAGAATTTTATGATATTTCAACTGGCAGGACGATAGTATCGCTACAGAATACTCGCTCGTGGAGGTGGTGCCTATGACTCTCAGCGGTGTAGCTTTATTGTATACTAGCTTTTGCCCGCGAGTTTCACGCACTTCCCATTTTCCCGGTTCCCGTATGAATTTTGGGACGAATTATACACCTAAACCTTCCTCATGAATAACCCCATCCATTGGAGAAAACCGCATGAAAAACTGTTCAGTAGCTTTTGAGTTTATCGCGAACAGACAGACAGACAGACTGACGCGGCGAGGGACTTTGTTTTATAAGATGTAGTGATGTAGTGATAGTGATACCACGAGCTAAGCCGCGGGAAACAACTAATATACTAGTATATTTACGTACTAACTCGATGTTTGTTGATTTTTCTATTGATTTCCCTAAGGGAGAACGCAGATGAAACAGCAAATAGTTTGGTAAAACCTAAAAGTTGATATTGAAACTGTTATCTAGTATTTTTTGAGTTATTGGCAACTTATAGGGTTATCTTAAACCACTGGGGTATAGAATTGGGAGAGACAGTTATTGATCTTTGTTTACAGGAGTTTTCGCTAACATAGTGTTACGAGCTTGGGGTTCGTAACAATAAAAAAGACAATTAAAAAACCAAAATTACACTTTAATTTTACAACACTAATTACAACTTTAAAAACTCACTAATTATAAAACACAACTTCACCACTGATCACTTTAATCGCACTTGAAGATCGCTTCCGAAGTATTCGCTTGTATCGCAAATCCATTACCGACTCGGTCGCGGGCTATGTTGGCCTTATATAGGTCAATTAATTCCAGAACCTTCTACTGTAGAAGCATCTGGAAAGTACTCGTAACTACCAGTGCTGATTGACCAGATATCTTGAACTGTAGAATGTTCTGGCATAGAAAAGTCTAGAAGGTACTTGACTATACTAGTTCTGCTACTCGATACTAGATGGCGCTAGTAGTAACTAATGTTTATTTATTTATTTATTTATAACAATCTTACCTACACTATCATTACAGATCTATGATCCAATGCGACAGAGTGGCCTTACTTAAAAAATCTTAAATCTACATCTTATACCTAGTTAAAAAATATCTTAATCTAAATAACTTATTACATATAGTGTAACTTTTGCGAATTCACTCAAGTTGCACCACAATACATCAACCCTCTCGTGAACCTCATTCACCACGCGTATGGCTCTAGTGAGAGGAGTTCTCGCCAGTAGGTTGGTCCTGGCTGCAGGCACAGCGAGCAGGGGCGGGCGTAGCCGCCTCCACACGTACCGGTCGGGCACGTACAGCTGTAGGTGTCGCAGCACTCCCGGGTTATGCGCCACGCCACGTAGTAGTTTCACTACATACGCTACGAGCGAAAACTCCCGTCGTACTCTTAGAGTGTTATACCCTACCATACCCAGAACAAATAGTGTAGGGTACATCAATGGGTATAATGGATATACCCCATACAGCTTGTAATACAAGTGTCTCGTGAACTTATTTTGGATACGTTCCAACATAACACTATATTTCGCCTCATGAGGAGCCCAAATGACCGCGCTATGTTCGAGGTGACTTCTGACTAATGCGTCATATAGAACCCTTAGTGTCGTGATGTTGGTGAATCCTTGGGACTGCCTGAGTACGAAACCTAGGTTTCTGTATGCCTTCTTACATATCTTATTGATATGCTCACGGAAGGTTAGTTCCTGAGAGAAAACTACCCCTAAGTCTCGTACCTGAGACACTCGTTGCATCGGCACATCCTCAACCTTGTACTGATAACTCAAGGGAGTTCGCGCGCGAGTGAACGACATCACCGAACATTTAGCAGCATTAAAATGCAGTTTGTTGTCATTGCTCCATTCGACCACTCTGCTAATGTCTTCCTGTAGGCGTTCACAATCCGAGTGATCCCGAACCTCGAGCAGCAATTTCAGGTCATCCGCAAACAATAAACAAGTCCCATGTCTGACGACTTCCGGCAAGTCATTTATCATTATAATAAACTCGAGAGGCCCTACATTGCTGCCCTGGCTCACGCCCGATCTCGTGTAATACGGTTGAGATACACAGCCATTGTAGTCGACATATTGCTGGCGATCCTTCATATAGCTAGCGAAGAACTGTAGCAGAGGTAATGTACATCCAACTTTTGCGAGCTTCCTTAACAAGATGTCATTATCCACCGTATCGAACGCCTTTTTAAAATCGAAGTACGCAGCATCTACCTGTACCCCCGAGTCTACTGCCGGCACCACCTGTACCATAAAGTTAATAAGGTTTGTAGCAGTGCTGCGTCCAGGTCGGAACCCATGTTGCGCATCTGACAGACGCGCACGCATTTGTTCCTGAACGGAGCGCTGAATAGCCGACTCGAGTACTTTAGCAGGCGTGGAGAGTACAGCCACCGGTCTATAATTACAGGTATCTGAGCTTGGTTTACCTTTAGGAACCGGAACAACGCGCGTGATCTTCCACCTTTGAGGGAACGTGGCTTGTTGTAAACATGCATTAAAAATGTGAAGTAATGGCTCCGCCAGTACCCTCCCGCAGTCTCGGAACAGAAACGCTGGTATCCCATCTGGGCCAGACGAACGTTTTGGCTTGAGACTCCCAAGCGCCTGCTGAACTTCCGCGAGACTCAGCGTCTCAATGTGTACCCGTACACTGGTAGCGCCGACCTCCGCCGCCGCCGCGCACGCGTCGAGTTTGGGTGGCTCCTTGCTGTATAAAGACTCAAAAAAGTCCGCGATTTGCACAGCACACTCATCATCTGTTAGATGTTGACCTTCTTTTATGATACTCTGCTTATTTAGCGTTTTTCTTTTCGATCTTATTATACTGCCAAAACGATTTCGGATCCTTTACAAATTGATACTGAATTTTATTTTTATGTTGTATATGCGCAGTTTCTATTAACTTTTTTATACGAGTTCTACATTCCGCAAATTTGTGATAATCATTATCCAACATAGTTTTTTTGAACTTTTTGTGCAGTCTGTCAGTTGTTATGTACCCGGCATTAATTCTGGCGCGTAACAATAGATAGGCTAGCTCCGTCCAAAAAAAAGAGCTAGAGGTTTCGACCTCACTGTTCCGAAGATTTGTGAGCGTTGAGAACCCACGGCTTCTAGAAGAAGAAGAAGTACTCTTTACTGTGCTCCATAACTCACATTAGGAGCTTAAAAAATCTTTTTTACAAAAAAATACAGCCGACTTCCAAATAATAAAAAAAAAAACAAAGTATAAAATAACTTTAATTTCGGAAGTCGGTGTTGAAATAGAGAGAAGAAACAAACAAAAACACCCTCTTCTGAAATTATTGTTATTTTATGCTTTGTGGTGTTATATTCTTATTTGGAAGTCGGTTGTATTTTTTTAAATTTTTCACTTATTAGTGGTACCTCACAACTAAAACATCACTAGAAAGTCACACGAAAGCAAAACACGCAATTTCGTTTACTTACTTGGATGATTTATTTTCTATTTTCTTCAGCTATTTTGATTTAAAAACCAAACTACTGAACCGATTTTGATAAAAGTGATGACATTTTTGGAAGTCGGTAAAAAAATAGTAGGTGGGGTGTAACACTCGCGGTCTTATCGCTAAATGCTAATCTTTGCAGACAACCTATAGGTGAAAGACCGTCACCATGTTGCAGAAAGTCAGAAATGAAAGAAAGAAAGACGAAGAAAGAAAAGAGTTTATTGGCCATTTTATTTGTTATTTAGATGGTGTAATATAACTTGAATTTATTATAACATTACTGAAATTTTTGATTTGTGAGTTTTAAAGTCGTAATTATTTGCACACCATTAGGTAATAATACAGTGTATCTATATTGCGTCATATACCACAAAAATAAAATAAAGTAAATTACAAAAGTTATGCAAGTTGGCTTCCCAACTTCCAAAACTTTTGCAATTTAAGCGAATGTGACGCATATCTTCATATGCGTCACATTCGCTTAAATTGCTCATGATAACATTTCAGGCGTTCAGGAGAAGCGCGGAGACTTCATCGACATGATGATGGCACTAAGAAATGACGAGAGCAACAATAACTGTAAGAAGGACATCGAAGATGTTGAAATTAGTAAGTTTACGATGATTTTTATGCTCTAGTTTATAATTCAGTTCAGCAGTACCTACTATTCTGTAAACATCTCACCGTGTTAACTTAAGTGAAGTCATCTTGAAGTGAGCTATCAAGCCATAGCTTTAGGTGCACTGACAGTTCACTTCATCTTTTTTTTATGGATGGGAAATCATCAAATGACTTCTTCCGCTCTGGGTGGAGCGGAAGGGCGTGTCAGACTCTTAATGACTAAAACCCACACGTGTTCCTTCTAAAGTCCTTTGCGTTCTAGGGCCGCGGTGACTCTTTCGAACAAATTCCACAACCCTGGCAGGAGTTCACTTCACCTAATGGCAATGAAAATTGATCAATTATAAGCAATACTGGTCGATTGTGACGTCATAGAACATCAAGCAGTTTACGGCAACGGCAGCACGCTTCAATTTGGCGAATAGTTTGGAATGTTAACATTGAGCGATAAGGAGAAACTCCATGAAACTGGGCAGTACGCGAGTAATTTAGTTGAAAAATAAAACAAAACACTATGAAATATTCTGGAGTAATTAGAAACAATATTGCCGAAAAAAATTGCCTCATTTTATTGAATTTGCTCCACATTGCTCCACTTATTGCTCCAGATTGATCCAGGCGTGTTGCCGAGCAATAATTGCTAAAAAAAAATGCCTGTACAAAATAGACTGGCTGTCGCATCACTTCCCGTGGATGTTGTAAGAGGCGACTAAGGGACTCACCAGAGAATGGGCAACAGTATTCTATGTGCATTGCAACAGCTACTGCGATCGCCAAGCCGCCTGCCAAGCGTGGCGGGTTTTCGGACGTTTTTCGGCTGATGTGATGAGATTGGCTGTTTTCGATTCACAAAGCGATATCACATAAAGTATATTACTTACTAGTACTGTTATTAGTTACTTTTTAAATCATAATAAAAGCAAAGATTTTGGTACCACCCAAAGAAAACATTTTTAACACCAAAAAATTAAAGGATCAAAGAAAAATGGCAGCCCCAGTTAAGCACGAACTCATTACGAGTTTAATCTGTAACGGTTAACTTTAAGATAACGTTATTAATGTGGCGGCATTAACTTTCGACATTAGGGCTCCAATATTGCTTAACTCATTAACTTTTACTTAATTCCACTCGTAATTTTAAGTTTTCGTATAATTATCGATCTGTTTAGTTTATGAGAATATTAATGAACTCAGTTTGATATCAAGAGAAGAACGGAAAAGGCTAATATTGGAAATTTTATCGTGTTTCGTCATTTTTAGGTATTAATGAAAGGAAATCTACCACACCCATGAAGAAATTTAGAATTTTTTTAATTAACCTATGATTTCGGGTAATTTTTTATCACATAAAAGCAATTATCTGGAAAAGTAGGTGCAGACAGCCGCAAACGTATTTTAACCAGCCGGTTTATTCTGTCAACATTTTACCGTGAAAAAATTTGGTGAAGTAAACATGAAGTAAACTGTCAGTTCACGCTCACTCCACCTAAGTCGCACTGGAAATTCTAAGAAAAATACGCTACTACCAAAAATACTCATAAACCAAATTTCTCCCTACAGCCGACATGGTAATCTCAGCGAACGCCTTCATAATCTTCCTCGGAGGCTTCGAGACCACCTCGTCGACGCTCGCGTTCCTGTTCCTGGAGCTGGCAGCCAACCAGCCGGTCCAAGAGAAAATGAGGAGCGAGATCCTCGAGGTCCTGGAGCGACACGACGGGAAGATCACCTACGAGCTGCTGCAGGAACTGGCGTATATGGAGATGGTGATTCAGGGTATGATGACTTTTTTTTTTGTTTGACTGATGTCTAAGGTCGGCACTCAAAAAGCAGCCAAATTAAAAAAAATGTATTTATTATCTTAAATCTATACAATTAAGTTGCCGGGGCTTCCCAGAAAGTAATCCGAAGATAATTGTGATGGGATAAACCTCGCTCTTTCTCGATTAATTAACAATCTTTTGTGGTAATTAGTTATAAGTTACACATGTTTTTTTATCATAAAACAAATAAAAAGAAAAATGAAAATCGTGTTTATGGCAGTGAAACTAAAGTGTGTTTTGTATAAATGTGTGTTTAAACGTGTGTTTATGAGTGTGTGTATGTATATTTTGTGTGTGTATGGGTGGGTGTGTGTGAATGGGCGTGTGTTTGTGTGAATGAGTGTGGAGGTGTGCTGGAGTGTGTGTGTGTATGAATGAGGGTGTGTTGGAGTGTGTGTGCGTGTTAGGGTGTGTGTGTGTGTTGGAGTGTGTGTGTGTGTGAGGTTGTGTGTGTGGGTGTCTGTATGCATGACGTTCAACCTAATAAACGCGTGGGGCTTGAGTTACATTCTGCCGACTAGCAAAAATTGAACGTGCTGAGTATGTGGGGCTACTATATCACACCGTCTTTTTTAAGTTTGGCATGGCTAAAGGGTAGAATTTTGTGATATCTTAGTACCATGTCTAACGGAGAGCAGCTTAGAGTTTGCGTATAGAGTTTCAGTAGGGAACCTGTAGGGCTTACAGTACATGACCTTAATCAAGGCTCTCTGTGCCCTCTCTAGATCTATAAAATACGACTTAGAGCTGCTCCACCCCATACCGATATACAATATATGATTACAGATTAGGCCAGTGCGATATAGATTTTATTCTGTAGTTCTGCATTCATAACATGTCTCAAAGATTTGAAAACCCATATGAGTTTTCTTACCCTCCCTATAGTTAGTTCGAGGTGAGGGTACCAGCTTAACCTTTGATCTACTACAATACCTAGGTACTTGACGGAATTTACCTTATGAATTACAGGCAACTACAGGTAGATTGGGTTGGGGTACGACAAGAATGTATTCTAATGTTAAAGTCAGGCCCAAGCTGAGAGTTTGCGTATTTAGTGAAGCAGACGTAGTTGGTTTTTTGGGCATTTAGCGTAAGCAGATTCTCACTTAGCCAATCACTAACTTTAGCCAGTCCCATCTCAGCCTCCAACACAAAAAAACTGTAAAGTGGGACTAGGCCGGCAATTCAAGGGCTTTATTTTATTTTTATGGATGTGAAATAGTCAGTAAGAGTCTGACACGCCCTTCCGCTCCACCCAGAGCGGAAGAACCCACCCAGGACAAATCTTTGTGTGATGAGTATGATCATTTTTTTCTGTGTCTGGGTGTAATTTGTATAAGTATGTTTATCAGTTGTCTGGTTGCCATAGCACAGGCTCTGCCTAGTTTGGGATCGGATGACCGTGTGTAAGTTGTCCCAAGATACTATTATTATTATTCCTGTGTATATTGTGAAATAAGTCTCCTATTTCTGAAGGATTTGATAGGATCACAGGGAATGTTTTACGGTCTGAAATCAGCTTGAAATGTTCGTCATAAATTATTCTTTGATGTTTATACATACATGCTCCCCATTTTCCGCGAATGCTAGTTCGCAAGTAATTAGTTTGTGCACCATAACACATCCAGCACAGGGCCCCCAATAGGTTTGTTACTTGTAACCGGAAAAGTTTCTTTTAATGAGTTTTTACTTCCCCTCGAGCAATACTGACTGCTTCGGATTAAAGGGACTGTCGTTTACAGTGGCGGAAACTGTACGGAGACTAGTTACAGGTGGAATTTAACTTGTTTAACGGGTGAGATTGGGCTGTAAAGATGCGAAGTTGAAGAAACATATTCGTTTGATTTTGTAATTTATCATTAAACTAGCTTTTGCCCGCGAGTTGGTACGGGCACCTCCCATTTTTTCCCGTTCCCATAGGTATGTCGGGAAATCCTCGCTTAGTGCTCCCCTACGGAGGGTTGGGACGCCCGCGTGAAAATAAAAATTACTCCAAGGGAAAATACTCCCGGTATGATAAGTATTATATGTATAATAATAATAATAAACGTTTATTTCGACCAACAACGGATCATTGCACACACATAATAAAATAATCACAAATAAACAAAAAAACACACGTAAAGATACCAAAAACATACATATTACTGGTTTCGATTGTTCAGTAAGTGAACCACACAGCAATGGTTCAGGTACTGACAATCGAACCTCTGCGTGTCCTATTCCAGGCTGATTCGTGTGCCAAGTTTCATCCAAATTCGTTCATTCGTTTAGACGTGAAGAGTTAACAAACATACAGACGGACAGACTGTTAGTTCTCCATGACTTGATCTGACTCCACGTGTTGACATGAGTACAACGAGTATATTCACACTTTAGTTAGCAACGCTTCAGGCAGGCCTCATAACCCAAGTTACTAAATAGATATTTCGTCAACTTCGAGAACTTGTTAAAAAATTGCGTAAAAAAGTAAAGTATGACAGCTTGAAATCCTTAATTCCGAAATATGACTGGCCTGTTGGTCGAGTGGTTAGTGACCCTGACTGCTAAACCGGAGGTCGTGGGTTCGATTCCCCACCCAAGACAAATCTTTGTGTGATGAGCATGATCATTTGTTCTGAGTCTGGGTGTAATTTGTCTATAATATGTATGTTTTTAGAAATATATTAATATGTTTATCAGTTGTCTGGTCAACATAGGCTCTGCCTAGTTTGGGATCGGATGACCGTGTGTGAGTTGTCCCAAGATATATATATATATATATATTAGATATATTAAATATATTAAATATCCGGGACTTATGACACGATGACTCTGTTCCATATTAGTCATCATTGGAGTCATCAAAATGCTACCATTTGTTATTTATACCCTATTTCTCTCTTTCCAGAAACGCTTCGCCTCTACCCGCCATTCCCGAGCATCCAACGCATGTGCACCAAAGACTACACCATACCTGACACGAGCACAGTGGTGGAGCGAGGCACCATTGTGCTGTTTCCAACGCTGGGAATACAGAGGGATGAACAGGTCAGTTCCTTATAAGTAATTAGTTGAATAGTGGTCGCCCACAACGGCTATTTGCATCGATTCAGTAGCGCGTTTCGCTTACGCGGCTTGGTGGCTGTGAAGAAGCATAATCGAGATAGTAGTGATGCAGGAACTACAGACGGCGAGCGTTGGGTGGCTCGCTGTCCGATTACCACCAGGCCTGGCATGGAAGACGGGGCCCGCTAGGGCCAGAGCCTGCCAGGGTTGCGGAATTTGTTCGAAAGAGTCACCGCGGCCCTGGAATGCAAAGAGCTTTAGAAATAACACGGATGGGTTTTAGTCAGTAAGAGTCTGACACGCCCTTCCGCCCCACCCAGAGCGGAAGAAGTCATTTGATGATTTCCCATCCTTAAAAAAAAAAAGCGATGCAGGAACGAGTTATGAGGGCGAAGATGTTAAACAAGCGATAGCATCGCTTTTGTATCGCGATCTTTTTGCGATTGTATCGATGTAAAAAGTCGCCGAGGGAAACCAAACCTCTAAAAATATGGAGAAGTAGTTACTAAGGAAATAAGTATTTATAAGACAGTATTTCGGACTAGTTAAATCTAGTTTATTTTAGACTTGGCAGAACGTATTGAATTCGTAAATTAAGACACTGCAACAAAATAGTAATGCTTGCACCCCACGTACGTGCCAACTAACTGCGGATATCTTACACGAAATAAAAGTTTGGAACAAGTGTTAGAGTCGACACTCGCATGAAATTCGCAGATAAGCGACTAACTCGCTTCCGACATGTTGAGAATACACTCCCGATACTTTAGTAAGACTTTGCGGAAAATAAATTAATGAATTGGCAAAGTTGCCAATGCATGGATAAGTGGAACTTGATGTTTGACGTAGTTGTATAGAGACTTACATCGTATGACCATTATATTATCGCACAAATACACACATACGTTACACACACTTCGATTAACCATCACCAATCACCACTAACATGATGTCCACACGTTCCACTTTTCCTTTCTTATCTATCTAATACCTTTAAACGAGCAATTCTTGTATAAATGTATATAACACTAGGAAGTGGTGACGTGCGGGCGTTTTGGGGGACTGTCTTTATGTAGAACTTTGACGTTCAAAAAGTGCTGGCACTCAGCCTAATTTGAATAAATGACTTTAGATTTTTATTAAATTTGATTTTGATTTATATATAATCTGAATCTCGGAAACGGCTCCTACAATTTTAATGAAATTTAGGATTTAGGATTATTACCTAGTTTAAGTGACAGGGCTCAAATAGTGTATCTACTAAAATTGTACATAATTATGCTATTATGGTAATTAAATAGTGCACTGTACCAGTTAAATTTTGGTGATAAAAATAAACGTGTGCGTCTCGGGACGCCCGACAGAAGTGATAACTTAAACTAATCTAAGTTGAACTATTTAATATGGGAAGCGTCTGTCCGACATACGACTAGCGCTGTGGGTTAGAGTAAGAGAGGAAGAGCCTGCCTACCGCTGCCGTATGCGAGAGAGAAAGGGAAGCCAGACAGACTGGCGCCGTAACGCGTTACGTTACGAAGGGGTTTACCCTTCCATAAGAAGTTATGAATTCAATAAACTTATTATTATTATTAATTAAGTACCGCGAGAATAACAGTAATATCAAGTTCATCATATCTTGTACCTTGACCACATTGTATACTGATTAATATACAATGTGTTCATTCAAAAACGTCTGTCAGACAATGGCTTTTCGCCTCATAAAAAGTTCTGTAAATTCGAATGACGTGTTCTAGTCCAGCCAGAACTATTCTTCTACCAGCCTTCATGCTGTAAGGTTCTCTTCAGCAAGCAACCTTCACAGTATCTGCCGCACCGTTCTACTTAAGAAGATTTAAGCCATGAGCCGAGTCCATCAGTTTCTTTAGTTCCATACCCGAAAGTCAACCAACGGAACCCTATCATTAAGCCTTCGTTACCTCTCCGTCCATTTGTCTGTCAGCGGGCTGTATCTCATGAACTGTAACAGATAGACACAATAAATTTTCCAAGAAGCAAGGCCCTCCTGGTCCCGAAGGCACGGAACCCTTCAGTCATGGGTGTGCAGTAGGCTACAGTAAGGGTAGGCCAGCCCATACATAATGCCCAAAAAAAAAACTCACCACATTATTCAGGGTTGAAATCACGATACTGACGAATGTTTATTTGGGCATTATGTATGGGCTGGCGTACCTTTACCGTAGCCTAATGCACGCGCATGCCTTCAGTCATCATTCCATTGCTCAATTCTTATAACTGCCACGTTAAGCAAATATACATGAATACATTAAACATTCCAGCCGCATTAAAATCAATATAAATTGAAGTTGTTAACCCCCAGACAATAATAATGTTGAGCACGTTGCATGCTAACATTCCCTTTAAAAGTTCTGTCAAAGCAATTTGTGATAATTTACTCAGTGAAAAAGAACCCTTTTATTTTTAGCATGAACGTTGAACGTTGAAGAATATTATATTAATATGATCGGTGCCAATCATCTCCGAGTTATCTTGGATAAATTAAATTTTAAAAGAGGGTTGTAAAGTTGAGTGGGAGCTGAGAGGTTCAGAGAAAGTAAAGTTATCTTTTAAGTTCCACTTGACCTATCTTCTGCAGGATAGACGTACTTTGGCCTATTTACTAGTCTTTATTTTTTCTGGGAAGTGATAAAAACAGTGAGCTAGCGTCAAAGTTTTTGCGGAATTTGTTGGAAAGAGCCTGCCCTGAACCGCGGCCCTGGACCGCAAAGGGCATTAGGAGGAACACGGATGGGTTTTAGTCAGTAAGAGTCTGACACTCCCTTCTGAGTCATTTGATGATTTCCCATCCATTAAAAAAAGCGCCAAAGTTTTTCTAATAAGTAATTGTATTTGGAACTTGTTGAAATGCGCTACAATTTAATTGAAGAATATATTTAATCTATATTTTATGAAGTTTAGTAAGGTTAGAGGAATAATATCTCCTTTTCGTTCGATATTAATTTTAAAATAAAATAAACAATGAGCCATGATGAAAAACCGATACAAATTTTTCAGCATAACTGTACTTGGACAACCGGTCGATTCAGCTGGTCGATTCTATAAACATGTCGAAGTGAAGGCTTGGGTGAAGTGATCACGAGGTGAGCTGTCAATCCATATAATCAAGACGGAATGTCAGCTCACTTCGTGATCACGTGACATATTGATTATATGGATTAACAGCTCACCTCGTGATCACTTCACCCAAGCCTTCCCTTCGACATGTTTACAGAATCGACCGGCAGAACTATCAGAAGAATACAGCGTCGTGAGGAAGTGCAATTTTACAAATATTTATCAAGCAAAACACAGATATCATTGCACCCGTCAGCTACATATTTTTAATTTCGCAACACGATCGCACGTCTACCATTATTTTTAATTGTAGATAACGTTACTGATATCATGATATCACACGGATAATAAATGGATCGGTAGGTAATTTATTTTGTTATGCAGGTGATTGTTAATATAGATAATTAAGTAATTATACGAGAATTATAAAGTTGGTTGAAAAGTTAAATAGCTGCCGCCCGCGGCTCCGCCCGCGTGATAAAAAGTACTTCCGGGACAAAAAGTTGGGATGTGTTATTCCAGACTTTAATCTACTTCTGTGCCAAATTTCATCAGGATTTGTTCTGCTGTTTTGACGTGATTGGGGACATCCAAACTTTCGCATTTATAATCTTCTTCTTATATATAAAATTCTCGTGTCACTATGTTAGTTACCATACTCCTCCGAAACGGCTTGACCGTTTTTTATGAAATTTTATATGCATATTCAGTAGGTCTGAGACTCGGCTACTATCTATTTTTCATACCCCTAAGTGATAAGGGTTGTCCACCCCTAACATTTTTTTTTATTTATGGACAATATTTTATTTTTTATAATGTGGCATTTAAAAATACATACAACCCTAAATTTTCACCCTTCTATCACCAACCTTTATATAATATTAGGGCTTTAATTATTTTCTACTCTCGGCGGTCGATATTGATCATTTACCACTCGATCAGTACGGTAGTCTTGACTATTTGTTTGGTAGAACGCGTTAATCCTAGGAAGTCTATTTATTGAGGAAGGCTATAGGATATATAACATCACGCTACGACCAATAAGAGCCGAGCATTCATGAAAAATGTGACGCAGACGAAGTTGCGTGGGTCAGCTAGTATTAGTATAGATTTAACCTCATGTAATCAACTAGCTCTAAGTTAAAAGATGTCTCTGGATGCGCAAGCGGGTCTTATAATGACGTCTAAGGTTGAGGCCAAACGAGCGAGAGTTATTTTTTGAGTTGTGAGTCGCGTAAAATGAGTCGCGAAATTTACGTAGTATTCGGTTTCATATAAAAGTAGTCCTGTTTGTGCCACACGGTACCGGCGGCGCAAAATGAGTTGTCTGCTGACTCACATGCATTATATAAACCGAATTGCATTCGGGGTTGAGTCGTGTCGTTCATATAAGGTGTGGAACTGTCCATCAGTATTTCCTTATTTAGTGGATTTACCCAAGTACTCTTTCTCTTTCTTACATCTTCTTGTAATGCTTCGTAAATGTACCATATTTTTAATGGATCCATTGCACGACACAAAAACCTAGTACAAACGTTGGATAGTAACTGAAGTTACGTCCGTCCGTCTGGCAGCCTAACCGGTGTAGTTGAACGTTAATTGCTCAACTCAAAATACGCGACTCACGTCTCACAAAATTAGGCTCGTTTACGCCCTAAAACTATAATAGCACCAGAGAGTCAGAGAGAGGAAGCTTTACAAAAATAAAAAAAAATACAAAATACCCCTTGCGATATTTCGTGATATTTTCCTAACCCTCTCCCCCCCTTTCGAGCCTCACGTGATTAATGGATGACCCCATAGCTGAAAAACAGCACTTTTTGAACGACAAGAAGATGAAGACAGTCCCCCAAAACGCCCGTCCGTCACCACTTCGAAGTGTTTAAGCCGGGAAGAAGAAGTGGCGCAACAAAATCTCCAGCAATAGTTACCCTCGAAGATCGACCTATGCGGTTACTATTTAGCCACGAGCACCCC
>NDFZ01005170.1:161178-188660 GCA_002192655.3 Mamestra configurata
CTTCCCCAACCCTTTAACCATTACTAACGTCATCATCGACATATCAGCCGAAAGACGTCCACTGCTGGACATAGGCCTTCGCCAAATGTCGCCACAACACCCGGTCCTTTGCGTCTCGCATCCATCGGCTACCCGCGACCATCGCCAGGTCATCGGTCCACCTTGTAGGAGGCCTTCCAACGCTGCGTCTTCCGGTACGCAGTCGCCACTCCAGAACTTTTCGGCCCCATCGACCATCTGTTCTGCGAGCAATGTGCCCTGCCCTCTGCCACTTCAGTTTGGCGGGGGGTTGCTATTATCACCACGCTAGGCAGGCGGGTTTGCGATCGCAGTGTAGCTGTTGCAGTGCACAGAGAATGCTGCTGCCCATACTCAGGTGAATCCCTTAGTCACCTCTTACGACTCCCACGGGAAGTAATGGGATGGTACTATTCTTTTACGTCCGACACCACACAGAACTTACTAACGTGTTAATAACATACTTGTCCTTGTTCCAGTACTTTGAGAACGCGTCTGCCTTCATTCCGGAGCGCTGGTCTGAGGGTGCGCCGCAACCGCCTCCAGGAGTCTACATGCCTTTCGGAGACGGACCTCGGTATTGTATAGGTAATAGTCTTATTTTTACTTGTGAATTAAAAACTAACACATGTCAAGGACAAATACTGGAATTTCCAAAATTATTATTTTCTTTTTTTTCTATTGTCCTTACCTCTTAAAAGTATAGCGTGATATTTTTTTTATAAAAACAGGTATAATCATTATTATGAGTCTGATCGCACTCGCGCCAATTTCTATAAGAAAGAAAACACTAGTTAGGTATCGACGTAGCGTCAGCAAAAAAAAACACATATTGCGCTAGCTCAGCCTCGTTTGGTTCGAGCAGTGGCATTGAGTATCGAGTTGCATATTTTTTGTTGAGCACTTTCAGCAAGTGCTTGGATTGGCTACCCGAAACTTCTTGTTTTACAGAAGGGATGTGTGAATCACATGGCCGTTCTATTTGACATGTCACTAGAGATGTAGCCCACACATTCCATAAAGATCAAATGTACAAATCTTTTGAGAACCACCTACGCGGTGTAGGCAGTAAAGTGGAACTCATAAGAACTACCAGACATTTTATACGGATGAACAATGAACATCTGATCTGCAAGCCATTTAAATATTAGTGCCGAGCGGGCATCAAATCTCAAATACTCAGACAGCCACCCAATAAATTCTTCAAATCAAGCACCCAGATCCATACTAATATTACAAACGTGGAAGTAACTCTGTCTGTTTGTTACCTCCTCATGCCTTAACGGCTGAACGAAACATGATACACTGGTAGACCATGTACTGCAATAGGACACGTTTGACCATTTTATACAATAGGCGAAGCCGTTGGCATAAGTTAGTATAAAATACCAAGAAAAATAGGTACAAACGTGTAAAAGTGTTTTATATCATTTATCATATATTTTTCTTTCCAGGGAAGAGATTCGCTCTCATCCAAATGAAGTGCTGTCTGCTGCGAGTCCTACAGCACATTCGCATCTCGCCCGCGCCGCGCACCAACTCGCTCGGCGAGCAGCTCGGCGAGCCGCGCGTCGAGCCCTTCCCCGCCGACCCCCGCTCCCCACTCACACTCCACCCCGCTGACTCCATGGTCACGCTCAGCCTTTTATGACGAACTTTTTCTGCAGACCGTACTTTTTAAATGTTGATAGTGAGAAATTGTAATTTGAGATTGATTTTGATTTGAGTTTGCTAATACTAATTAATTGTAAATGTTTGTATGTTACATAGTTTATGATATCAGCAAATTTCTATGTTATATTTAGGTCTGTTTTATTAATATAATTAAATATGAAAGAGCTGGGTAGTAGCCAAAGTTGTCTGTATACTTTTGGGATTTCTTCAAGGAAGAAAAGGTGCCTAAAATGGCAGATAATATGAGATAGGGAGCGTTGTTAGCCAGTGATGCGGCATTTTAAAATAAGAGTAGATTTTAATAAGTCATATTTTGTATTTTTTCTGTACTTGATATTTTTGTAAATAAACTTCTATACTTGCATAAAATAAATGGTTTTACTTATGCTAAACGAGTGAGAAAACAAGTTCTTATATACTAATAGTATAAATGTGAAATTCTAATGTCTAATGTTTAACTGACTTCAAAAAAAGGAGGAGGTACTCAATTCGATTGTATTTTTTGTGTGTTTGTTACCTCACAACTCCGTCATTTATGAACCGATTTGAAAAATTTATTCCGATTGGTCCCATTGAAATTTCATTAAAATCGGTGCAGTGGTTTGGTTTTTAAATCAAAATAGCTGGAAAAAATATGTCATCCAAGTACCTAAAAGAAATTGCGTATTTTGCTTTCCTCTGAATTTTCAGTCGTGTTGTTAGGTGTGGAAACTAGTGAAAAATAAAAAAAAACTTTTTACAGAAAAATACCTAATATAATAATATAATATAATAGTACGAAGAAACAACCAAAAACATCAATTTCCGAAATTAAACTTATTTTATACTTTGTAGTGTTTTCTTTCTGGAAGTCGATTTTTTTGGATATTTTTTTCAGAAAAACCTTGTAGTAATAAAATATCTAAAAAACTGTCGCTATATCAATTTTTGGACAAAATAAAACTATAAGCACCTTTCTAAAACCTAACTCAGTGTTCAATGCCGAGACTCGAACATTTCAATAGCTACCAATTCGTCTAAATCGCAACATAAATCTTAGAAAAACACTAAGCCCAGGACGTGAACAATGGGTCTAGTAAATCCCACAATATTAGACCTTTCACGAGGTTTCTTTGAGCGACGTCCTTTCAAAACTTTTATTACATTAGGTGCCAATACGGGGTGTGTTTTTGAGATAGAACTCTTGGTCGAAAACTCGGAATGCGAAATAGAAAATCGTGGTCAAATTTCATGTATTTTGATTTAGGAAAAAAATAGATCGACATTTTCACCCACATCAGAATATACAACTGAAAAGTTTTTTGCGTTTATTGATGAGTCAAATCTTGGAAGGCATGATTTAGATACGTTTTAAGTATCAAGTACGTATCAAGTGATCGTCACCGTATCGCCTTTTTCGCCGTATTGCCGCCACCCCCTTTTATTTTTATAATTTTTTGTTATAGCAGCACATACTCTAAAGAAAAAAGAAAAAGAAAGAAAGAATAATATTTATTTAGCACTTACATGAAACACGCACGGTACATAGACATAATTTTCTGTGAAAATTTCAACTGCCTACCTATTAGGGTTCATGAAATACAGCCCGCTGACAGACAGACGGACGGACAGCGGAGGCTTAGTAATAGGGTTCGTTTTCGTACCCTTTGGATACGGAACCCTAAAAATGATCTCATGAGGATGGACACGGGCTATGGTATATAGCTTTCACGAAAGGGGGGTCTCTGAGGGTCCAAAAATGTATTAGTTTTTGCCCAGGCTTCACTCAGAATTTTGAACGTCAATTTGATTAGAAGTGCTAGCAATTATATATGTTGGGCACTGATTATATTTCCGATTCATCCAATATTTATTAGAGTTTTTCATTTTCATTGTATGCTAAGGGGGTGTCCGGAACCCTTAAACAGCCCCCAGATTAAAGTGGTTCTGAGCCGCTGCTGCTTGATTATGCTCGGAGTTTCCGTGCGTGATTTAATCAGGAATGACTATATCCGTAAGAGCACCAAGGTTACCGACATAGCCCGAAGGATCGCCAAACTGAAGTGGCAGTGGGCAGGGCACATTGCTCGCAGAGCAGATGGTCGATGGGGCCGACGCAGCGTTGGAAGGCCTGCCGCATGGTGGATCGATGACTTGGTGAGGGTCGCAGGTAGCCGATGGATGCGAGACGCACAAAACCGGTTGTTGTGGCGACACTTGGGGGAGGCCTATGTCTAGCAGTGGACGTCTTTCAAACGTAAAGACGACGCTGCCATCTCTTACTGGGTGTAAGAGATGGCAGGATAAGCTAAACTCCTTCTCAGATGACTGCTACAAAATCGCGGAATCGCAGTTTTTGTTTTAAAAATGATTCTATAACTTCGACTAAATCCTGTAAGCAATAGTTTTTCAATGCACGATTGGGGCCCTCAATTCTTACGCACGTGACAGAACTACATACATTGTACATAAGTTCTAGCGAGAATCAAAACAAAGTAAATACCTATGCATTATGTCAAATCCTATCAATTTTATCGCTATTTTTTACTATTATGACGTGCCTACGTCATCAAACAGGGATAGTGTTATATGTCTTGTATAGCTCCGTCTCTCTCTCACATCGCCCTGCTGTCGCTAGTGATTATCGCTATATTTTACTATTATGACGTGCCTACGTCATCAAACAGGGATAGTGTTATATGTCTTGTACAGCTCCGTCTCTCTCTCACATTGCCCTGCTGTCGCTAGTGATTATCGCTATTTTTTACTATTATGACGTACCTACGTCATCAAACAGGGATAGTGTTATATGTCTTGTATAGCTCCGTCTCTCTCTCACATCGCCCTGCTGTCGCTAGTGATTATCGCTATATTTTACTATTATGACGTGCCTACGTCATCAAACAGGGATAGTGTTATATGTCTTGTACAGCTCCGTCTCTCTCTCACATTGCCCTGCTGTCGCTAGTGATTATCGCTATTTTTTACTATTATGACGTACCTACGTCATCAAACAGGGATAGTGTTATATGTCTTGTATAGCTCCGTCTCTCTCTCACATCGCCCTGCTGTCGCTAGTGATTATCGCTACTTTTTACTATTATGACGTGCCTACGTCATCAAACAGGGATAGTGTTATGCGTCTTATATAGCTCCGTCTCTCTCTCACATCGCCCTGCTGTCGCTAGTGATTTATCAATAGGTATTCGAAACATCTTTGTTTTCTTCCAGAAAATAAAGATGAGGCAATTATTTACTTTAATTTCAGCACAAACGCCCTAAATATAAAACAAAATTATGACACCAAATTATAATCAAGCTGTCCTCCTGAGAGTTTCTGATAGACTTTAAATTTTTATTGCCTTATTAAGCGAACGAAAATTTAAGGGCCAAGAAAGAACCTATTATAATTTTGATGAAACCGAATCTCCTCTTACAACGAAACATAGACAACTAATTATATCTTTAATGATGAAATGAAAAAAAATAAGCATGATAAATACGACATGACGCACAATTAGGGCTGCCATCACTAAAATTGCCGACGACGGACAAAATCTTAAACCCAAATGTCCGGAAATTTGGGTGGAATTGAATATTTTCCCGGACATCCCCAAAAACAAAACGTTGTTATATATTTTTTTTAATTAATCTATTACAGCTTGTTTGCAATGTAAGTTGCAGATTTGGCTATTTTGCAGCGCCGGATTTAGCTTGTAAGCGGCTTACGATTAATGAATTTTTAACTTAGATTAGTTTTCATTTGTTGCTTATCTTTTAAATTTTCAATCAATCGAGTTACCCATCAAGTGTCCGGGTTTTACCAGGACAACTTTTGTAAACTCCGCCCGGACGCCTTCCACACTAGGACAAACCCGGGGGAAACCGGACGGATGGCAACCCTACGCACAATGGCACAAGATGGCGGTGCATGATGGTATGATTTCATTTTATATCGTTTCATGATATTTCCATGGTCTTATCAGAATGTTATCAACCCCTGTTTGTTGGTAGAATGGTTCTTTATTCTTTCCTAACTTTAATCATTTGATAACATGCAAGGGTGCCTTGAAAAAGAGCAATTTATCTTTATTTTGTTTACATTCATACTTTCCGTATGGTTCATTCTTGTAGTAGTCATTTATTTCGCAAAGTTACTTTAATCTGGGAAAGGACTAATAGTACAGTAAGGACCTGGCAAATTGTTAATTCATATGATCAATTTCGTAATATATGACTTCTAATTAACACTTAAAATAACTATCATACCTGTAGACCTGATAGGTGGGCTTTGATCTTATCCAAATCTGTACTTCTACACAAATATTATAAAAATGTACACTTCAACATAAGGTTCAGTTGAAAACCAGCGTCAGGGAACTACTTAACTAGTTGTCTGGCTTTTAGCTGAACTGGACCTATTAGGCGCAGTCGCGGGACACGCAATATTATTGTTTTAAAATTAAGTTTTCTTTTATTTTGTACATATATTGTGTGTACTTTTCTTTCTGTCTTTCATAAATGCAAAAGTTTGGATGTTTGGATGGATGGATGTTTGTTACTCAATCACGTCAGAACGGCTGAACGGATCTTGATGAAATTTAGCACAGAGGTAGATTATAGATATATCTGAAATAACGAATAGGATACTTTTTATCCCAGGAGAATGTTCCCTTGGGATAATTTTCGACGATCATAACAACAAAACCACCAAAATATTGAAGGTAACTAACTACCAAAATTGGTATTGCAAATAAACGATATTTTTTTTATTTTTATGAGTGGCTTCTCGCAGTTCAACCTATAAGGTTGTCGACTGCTTAACCGGGCTTGCCTGTGGTGGCCTCAATATAATATTAAAGCCTCCAGCCAGGGCTTATAAAAAACTTACAAACTAAGCGACGGTACGGGCCTCGGCTTAGGGCGTCGCTGGGGAGAGGACAGCTAGGGACGGGTTGGATCGAACTGGAGCAAATAAACGATTTATTTATTTTTATTTATTTATTTGGACGAAGCTACTGCTGGCAACAGCTAGTAGTTATTACAAGAAGCTAGCACCGACTAATAAACAAGCCGACGGTTCTATGGTAGGTATAGTCTTTCCATTTAAGTTTCATACAGTTCCTCAGTCGAGAAGCTCTTGAGACGCACACTTATAAATAAACTTATAAGGAAAGTGCTTGGAATTTCATTGCTTTAAGTTTTTGATTGAACAAGTGGCGCTGGGAGGACGCATTAACATTTACAAGGTGGCTGCGAAAACGTTGGGGCTGAGAATTAGTTGAACATATACGGAGAGGCCGAAACGATTCCTAAAGATTCGGTCCATCAAGGTCGTGCATGGGAAAAAGTAGTGGTAAAATAATAAATTGATTCATTCCTAACTTTCGTAACTTTGATCAGACAAACTACCATTTATCGAATTAAACAATTTGAGTAATTGGTTTTCAAAGTCAAAAAGCCCAATTTCAATTAATACCCAGTGACCAGCGATCCAAACTTTCTAGCAATTCGATTTTGAAAACTAATCGGAATGGACGTCCCGCCACTGAAGGCTACTCATCCTCAGAAATATTATTTCAAAGCACTATGTAGATTGATATTTTATTTAGGGATGGGGGATCTCTGGTACGAGAAAACCGAAGTCTCGTATTACTGGAAGAAAATCTACACAGCTTGGATGATAGTGGCGAATGTTTACATCATCTTCATTTTGCTTGACGAACTTCTTTCGTATGCCAGAACTGATTTGACAGACCGGGAGAAGAACGACTTGGTGCAGTTCACGTTCGCGCACCCCTTGATCTACTGCAAGGTGATGACACTGTACATCTGGAAAAGCCGCATCAAGGTGGTAATCGAACGCTTGCTGGAAGGTTCCAGGCCTATATTCCACTCGATAGAGCTGGAGAAACTGTCTGTTAAGCAGTTCGCTAAGCATTGCTTTTCGTTGACTGCTGTTTCGTATGTGACTCTGGCTTCAGCAACTATAGAAGGAATCAGACTTCATTTCATTGAAGGTAAGCTTATTGGGCAGATGATACGACATAGTTGCCATCGCGGATGGAGAACCTGGATTAAGGTGGCACAGTGTGAACTGCGAAGGGATTGGCACAGGAAAAGAGAGGCCTACGCCCAGCAGTGGACAAAATTGGGGAGCTTTTTCAGTTGCGAGCAAAAAATTGTTTTGTTAAATCTTTTGCATGTTTTTAGGGTTTCGAACCTCTACATGGAAAAACGAAACCTTTATAGGATCACTCGGTTGTCTGTCTGTCTGTTTGTCACAGTTGATTTTCTCCGAATCTGCAGAACCGATTCAGTTGAAATTTGGTACACAACTGTGACCCAAACACAAACGTGTCACGAAAATAAATACCGACATTTTGAAAATGGGGTCGTGTTTTGGGGTCAAAATAGAAAATAAAAAAAAGTTTTTCTAACTGTACCGTATGACATATCAAATGAAAGGACGCATTATGAGAGTTTTGAATATGTTTTTCTTCATAATTTTAAAATCTATAGTTTTGAAGTTATTCCAGAAATTAGATGGGAAATGACCATTGAGTCTAAAATTTTGATAAAATGAGACTTGGACTCGGAGTCGGACTTGACCGGTTTTTTTTTCCTTCCAGACATACCGATCCGCACAGAAGTGGTCTACTTCCCCAATCCATCGCACACAGGCTTCTTCATCAATGTGCTCCGTTTCTTCGTGGAGTTCCACTGGTACTACATCGTGGCCATGATGGCAACCATGGACTGTCTCGCCCTATGCTCCCTTCTTACTGTCGGCCATAAGTTCAGGGTCCTAAGATTGTATTTCCGTGAGCTGAGGATCAGGACTCTGGAGAATAAGGGGAAGAAGACGAGAGAGGAACTTGCGAAAGAGTTCAAGAAAGATTTCGTGATTGGGATCAAGTTGCATTCGGATGCTTTGTGGTAAGATTTTATTTCTAAAAACGTTAAAAAAAATTTAAGAGTCATGTAGTTTCTAGTTCCTTTATTTATATATTCTTATTCACAGGTGTGCTCGAAATGTGCAGCAGTCCATGGGGCCTTTATACAGCATCCAAGTGACGGAGAGCGTCGCCCTGCTCGTCATGTGCCTTATAAAGCTAGTCGTAAGTATACCAATAAAGTGACTGACACTCTTTATCACTGAGCAGAGGCTTGTGTCCGAGTAGTGAGAACATGTAGGCTCAATATTTGCTTCTGTCGTTAGCCACGCTCAGGTCCGGAAAAGGGCAGGTAGTTGGGCAGTTGGGCTCAAGCCCTAGGTTGGGCATACCCTGTGATGGGGCTCCACACTGGCACTGTGTTTGGGGTGTGTCTATGTTTCTCCATTTGGCTACGTTCTACAGCGGCCTATCTACAGCGGCCAATCTAGACCCGTTAAACCGATTACGTGTCTAGTTTGGCCGATTCGATCGATTTCTAGATTGACCTCTGTAGTTCGTATCCCGATTTACCAATAATCTAATACGTGTTTTCAGGTGGTGGAGCGTAATATTACATATCTGCTGGCAACCTCCGCATTCATAATCTGTCTTATAATACTCACTGGTTCTTACATGATGGCAGCTGGAGACATCACACATGAGGTAAGGTAACGAGTATCACAAACACCCTTTAATATTACACAATATGAAGTTTGGATAATATGCTCTTTGAGCCGTTTAGTTTAAGCTCCACCCTTGGTTGGCTCGGAAAGAACTACTCTGAAGTCTTAAACACGCGGAGAGCAAGTAAGTTGAGGATCGATTCTCCCGAGCAAAGCAATCCTAACTATTCATAAAACATTCAAAAGACTTGTACGACCGCTTGCAAAAGCTTGTTTACTCATAAAGAGGAGATAATTACAGACTTACCGAAATTTTATATTTTCCAGGCTTCGCTAGTGGGCACCGCAATATTCCACAGTGGCTGGGAGGAGTGCCGCCCGGGGCCTGACCTGCGGGTCCTGGCGGTGGTGGCTCTGCAGATGAGTCAGGTGCCCGTCTACATGACAGCCTTCGGAGTCATCATCTTGTCTCATACTAACTTTATATCCGTGAGTATTCAATAATCCTACATATACGTTTAAAAAATATACGAGCAATATACGAAAATATACAAGCTGAGTAAAAAGGGGAGGGGAAGAACTCACAGGGCATCGAAAAATTCGTCCGCATCGCTGTCAACGGGAAAAGTGCCCAGAACACTGGCCGCATTGCCACGTTGAATGGCAATACTGATTTGTTGGCCAAAGAAAAGGCCAGGCCTCTGGTCACGTGAAGAGTCGACTAACCGTTTGCTGATTTCGTGAAAAACTTGATGAACACTCGGACCCCATGGCCCTAGTGTTTCAACCCCAAACGGCTCAAATACATAATTCCCGATAAGTTTGTTGTATTTGCGCCGTTTGAGATTTTCTGCACCCGCAGCAGCCGTAGGTATACATCATTATTCTCTTGCACACGTCCTAATTTGTTTTGCCACGTCCCAACTAAAGAAATGTGTTTTTTTTAGTTTATGGTACAGAACCTTCCGTGTGAGAGTCCGACTCGCACTTTTCCGATTTTTACTGGTGTAATAGAGTTTAAATAAATAAATAAAATGATGTTTGCTATTTCTCAATACTGTTTTCTAATCTTTTCAGGTACTGCGTTCCTCATATTCTTTCTTTGCTGTTATGTATTAGAAAAGACAATCCAATCTATTGTTAGCAAGCTTTTCCCCGCGCATTTTCCCGTTCCCGTAGGAATTTCGGGGGAGGAATTATACACCTAAACCTTCCTCATGAATAACCCCATCCATGAAAATCATTTCAGTAGTTTTTGAGTCTATCGCAAACAGACAGACAGACAGAGGCGGCGGAGGAATTTGTTTTATAATATGTAGTGATATGCATTGTGGTGTAGAATTTAGCTTACCTAGTTAACAAGCGGTATGTGTACACTTGTAACTATTATATTGGTAGTTCAATAAATGTTTTGTTCACAACATTCTATTTGGTTTCATTCTTCCTTTAACTGCATCAGTATTTTCAGTAAATTAAGTGGACTGTAAGGAGTAGTTGCTATATTTTTCGTTATATAATATGACAATATTATAGACATAACAAATATCAAAGAACCAAATAAGAACTGATTTCGAAAGAGGAGTAATATGCTTTATAAAAAATATTTTAATTTTATATTCTGCGTGAAATCGAAGTTATTTTAGTTTGAAGTTACCCAAAAAACGGCTATTGCTATATTTTCTGGACAAAGCCCTCATCGATCCATACCATTTAGCAAAGGCCAATAAATTACTTTAATATACTGTTAAAAACTGGACAAGTGCGAGTCACACTCGCGCACAGAGGGTTCCGATCGAGTCTTGATATTTTCCGAGTAGTTATATTTACCTACGGAAGTTTATAAACTATGAAAGCACTCTCATTACTCTAACAAAAATATAGCAGATAAGATTGAAGGAAAATTTAACTAACTATCTACTACTATACCAACTTATTGTTGAGAAAATGCTTTCCCAAACATTAATGTACGTCAAGATTAATTCTTCAACCAAAAATATAAGTTTGTAATCGCAAAGGGTCTTGACAGACGGACCAACAGACAGGCGGACAACAAAGTGATCCTATAAGGGTTTCGTTTTTGTCTACTGAGGTACGGATCTCTAAAAACGACGTCATTATTTTGGTACCTGCTATTTACTACACAGCACTGACACTGACTAGTCCCAGAAAGTAGTCACCACCAAAACTGAGACCCAGTAACCGAGCGCAGTAAATTGTCTCCGATAAGTTTCTTACACTTTTAGCAGCTGTCCTCGATCGGGCACAGGCCTNGGGGGGGGGGGGGGGGGGGGGGGGGGGGGGGGGGGGGGGGGGGGGGGGGGGGGGGGGGGGGGGGGGGGGGGGGGGGGGGGGGGGGGGGGGGGGGGGGGGGGGGGGGGGGGGGGGGGGGGGGGGGGGGGGGGGGGGGGGCAGGACGATTCGTTGGGGCCCGCCTAATGAAGATATATGGAACGATTCCTTCGCTTAGCGCCAAGGAATGGTACACGATAGCGTGGTGTTGGGGTGTGTAGTTGTTAAATGGACGAGAGTTTGTATTATTTTTATGAGTTTTGTGTTGTATGGTTGCGTTGGTTACTGGTTATTGGTTACTTCGCTTATTATAACACCTTATTTGAAAGAAAGAAAAAAGAAAGAAAATCAGTTTATTCGGCCGGAAAAAACGCACAGAAACACTAATAACTAAAATACTTATCAACTACAATTATAAAAAAAAAACAAAATAAAAACTAAAAAAAATACCTCATTACTGTCAGCCCACGTCAGGACCGGACATTCATTAAAACGTGTCTCTGGTCACACCACAGACAAAACAGATCACAGTTCAGCATTTGTCTATGGCATGACGCCCAACTGACTGACAGCGACAACATGGAAACAAAAGAATAATAAACATTTTAACAATGAAAGTTATGTAGAAAATAGACATAAATTCAAGTTGTGCGTCGTATCCGAGCAAGAATCGGTCATTTGCTCAGCATAAATGCCGTCACTATGGGCAAATCCAAAAATCGACGGCGCTGATTTTCAGAAACTATTTCTTAAAGGGGATACAATTATATATTTAACACACATATGGAGCGGGTCGCATCGGCCGCATGTAAAGTGACCTCAGGGCAATAGTCTCTACCAAGTGGGTTCCTGAAGATGGACGGCATTGGCACTCCGTAGTACGAACCCTGAAGAAGTGTAATAGGGAAAAGTACTGAAGACTTAGACAGTATTCAAAACAAGTAAAATCTGGTTTCTTCAAGACTTGGCAGACGGATTGGCTTTATATACCAACCCACTGGAATAAAATAGTAACTAATGTTTGCATCCCGCGTACGTGCCAACTTACAGCAGATACCTTATCTATATATACATATGTCACCGGAGAATGGCAAACTCCGGAAGATTATAAAACAATAAAAGATGAACAAAACGTGTCGATAAAACATCGATACTCAATTTAAAATCTTTAAATGATCATTACCTTTTTTTCTGGCCACCAATTTAAAAGAGACTAAGACTAAATGTTGCTCAGAATTAACCCGCATGTAAATGTGAACCCTTAGTAGGTGTGACGTATCTTCGGAGATTAGCGTGAACAGACAGACAGACAAAAGAATCCAAAAATCCTTTTTTGATAAATTTGTTCTATGTGCAGACACAACCGATCCTACTGTGTGTAAGTATATAGATAGCAGATAGAGTTTTTAAACATGTCAGCAAAAAAATATTTATAAAAGAAAACAATATTAAATTTGCAATTATACGAATTTTATCTAAAATAAATATTTATTATTATTATTATTATTTCGATATTAAAGAATATTCATGGTAATAATTGTCATAAAAATGATTTTCATGTACTGGTGACAGACAGTTTGGTTCCTCAAGTCATAGTCATAGTTATTTATTCATAAACAAGTCATTTGTACCTGAATTTACACATAAAAATACACAAAGCAGTATAAATACAATATAATAATTACATTTGAATTGTATAAATTACATTAACATTTAAAAATAATTTTACATTTCTACAATAGCATTCGACAATTAAATAAAACAATATGGTCAACTTCTAGTAGTCCATAAATCCCATCCAGACCATAAATCCCTTTTCCCACAGGTTTTGGACGTTTTCGCAATAAATTATAAATTCATTTTATTTCAGACTTGGTCCATCCATGATATAAAAATTAAAAGTCAATAAAAACATATCACATTAAAATAATCAACAATAAATTCAATTTACATTTACCTTTAATTACATTAACAATGTCGCAATTAAATTAAATATGTAAATTAAAATATTACACAAACAATTTATAACAAAATTAGACATACACAATACAAAACATAAAAGCAATATTTTGATTGTAAATTAATGAAACAATTTTAAAACAACAAAATATTTTGATTGTAAATTAATGGACAATGTGCATTTGTTCGTAATAACAGCAAAGTTACGGACATATGGGTACTAAGTAACGTTTTTCATCGTTATATACATAATTCGTATGTTGCATAGAAGTCAAAAGTATTGGAAAATGGATTTATCGTGTATTTTTCTTTAAATACACCATAAACACATTTTCAAATAGTTTTTCCGAAAAGTTTTCTGCATGAAATATTTAACTCGCCAGCGAGCCGGAAAAAGGCAGCCGAGGATCTTCAGCCGATCGGCTCTGCAAACATAGGCTTGGGTGAAGTGATCACGAAGTGAGCTGCCTTTTTTGCTTCTTCTTTTCAATAAAAAGCGGTTTCATCTTCTGATGAGTAGCTATGGGAGGTTACCCAGAACCACAATATTGACAACGTGGATACGATGTCATATTGTGGTTCTGGGTAATCTGTCACAGACGTGGTTTCTTTAAAAATGGTTATCTGAAAATTGAAGTCACACAACAGATTAGGTATTTTTAATATATTTGAGACAAAAAAAAATAACACTGAAAAATCACTAAAACTAAAATCATTAAACATGCAACCCACGAATTTGAAGGACTGTGCTTAGAGTATACCTACTGATTAGGTAAACTCTAAGCACCTAAAAATACCTAATCTGTTGTGTGAGATTAGGTATTTTTTATAATATTTGTGACTAAAAAATAACATACTGAAACAATACACAAAAAAATCATTAAAACCAAAATCATAAACATGCAACCCACGAATTTGAAGGACTGTGCTTAGAGTTTACCTACTGATTACAGTGGTTTCTGTGGTAACATTATCAATTCAATTTAATTAATTTTAACAATCTTTCTCCACTTCCATGATTTATGAAGTAACTGTGCTCGCGACTACGTACGCGTGGGTGTCTAAAAAAAATGTGTCCCATAGATAACCTCTCTTAGAGATAAGTAAATAACACCGACCGTGGAACGAATGGTGCTAATTTTCAAACAACGAAACTGATTTTTAATTTCGTACTTCAAATTAATGAACAATACGAAAACTAAATTTCAGCTTTTCACGACCAAGTAGTTTCAGCTGTCAGTCACTCAGTCACGCAAGAGTTTTATATATATATATATATATTACATTATCTTTCGCCTGAATGTACTGCCTATAATAACTATAAAATTAATCACGGGTGAGCATAGAAAGCACTTGACAGTTTTGTATTAGAAGGGGCGCCACTGTTAGATCCCACTGGATCTAACAGTGGCGCCCCTTCCACCTAAAAATATGGCTAGGGCAGCCAATGACTGTAACTTATTTATATACACACTAGCGGGCCCGACAGACGTTGTCTTGTCCGAACGTTTGCTTTGTGTATGACGAAAAATGATAGAAATCGATTGCAGCGCCACCTACCGGAACCAATTGTGAATCTAAACCATTCTCGAATAACAACACACACAAAAAATTTCATCAACATCGGTCCAGCCGTTTAGAAGGAGTTCAGAGACATCACACGTACACAAGAAATATGTATATATATATTAAGATATTTTTAAAATTGTAAACTGACTAGGTATAATTGTATGTACTTAAATAAAAAAGTAGTAACAGAGAGTGTGGTTCGTCAAGTAGACCATAAATCCAAAGGAATTTTGGTTCACTAGACGAACCACTCTTTTCCACAGGTTTTCGACGTTTCCGCTATATTTTGATGATAAATCAATTAAACATGCGTATGTCTGTAATTGTGCTATAATTACGGACATATGCATGCTCAATTAATTTAGATATAATAGCGTTTTTCATCGTTATTTAATTGGTATGTGTCAAGAACCTATCGGAAAATGGATTTATCGTGTATTTTGCTTCAAATCTATAAAAGTGAACCCCTATTTCTCCTGGTCACGCTATAACTTGAGAACGACTTGACGGATTTGACTAATTCTTTTTTGTTTTGTTCGTCGGATTACAGGGAAGGTTTAAAAACAAAAAAAAAATGGTTGGTAGTTAGGGTAAGGTAGGTAGGTAGGTATGTATGTAGGGTAGGGTAGGTAACGGTTGACGGGTGGTGACGGGAGCGAAGCCACGGGCATAGCTTGTATACGATAAATCCATTTTTCCAATAGGTTTGCCTCCAAGTTTTCAGCATGAAGAATTGAACTCGCCAGCCAGCCGCAAACAGGCCGCCTTTTTGCTTCTTCTTTTTCATAAAAGCGGTTCATCCTGTGATGAGTACCTATGGGAGGTTACCCAGAACCACAATATGACAACGTAGATATCTTGTCATATTGTGGTTCTGGGTAATCTGCCACAGATGTGGTTTCTTTCAAAATGGACATCTGAAAATTAAAGTCACACAAGAGATTGGGTATCTAAACTAATATTATAAAGAGGAAAGATTTGTTTGTTTGTTACGATTTGGCTCAAAAACTACTCAACCGATTTAAAAAAATCTCCATTAGGAAGCTACATTATTAACTTAAAACATAGGCTCTAATATATTTTCGAAAAATTAGAGATCCCTACGTAAATTGCAATAATGTAACCCAAAGTAGCAAAATGTTGACTATTCAATTCAGTATGGCGTGCGCTGAGAAAACTATTGATGATACATAAAAATAATGTACCTACTACATGATTTAAGTACTCATTATTACCATAATAGTTAGACATATACGCCCGCGGAGTCACAATTACCGCTTTTTGTTCAAATTATTCAATCATAACCAGGGTAGAATGGACAAGTCATGATTTTGGTATCATGATATTAATCCTTATCCATTTAAATGGCTTGATAATTAAGGTTGAATATGTACATGTAAATTACACTTTAAATTATTCAAATCGAACCATTCGTTAAAAAACTAAAAAAAATCAGAAACTACTGGATCTATGAAGATGAAATTTGGCACAGAGGTAGATTATGAATAGGAGACGTCAGAAAGGATTTTAGGAAACTGTCCCCGTAAAGGGGTGAAATAGGGGGTGGAAGTTTGTATGAAAAAACTTATACGAATATACTTGACACTTAGTACGAATACTGGCCCAGGTGAATTAAAAAGGTTGCCAGTATTATTTACTACTACCAAATACTGAGCTGAATAAATAAAAAATGATAACATAATTAGTTTTTCAAAATGGTGTTTATGTTTGTATGGAAGGATCTTAAGGCTTGGTCCGATGAAGTTGAAACACGGCATTCATGATTTTTATTAAAATTAAGAATATTTCTGATCAGACAGATTTTTCGAAAATAAACTCCTAAGGGGGTCAAAAGGGGTGATGAGTTTTTTAAGGGATGCCATTATTGCTTGCTTCAATTTACTTGGAAATTGGTATGAACAATCTTAAAATGGTGTAATAGAAGCGGATGTAACGATTTTTTCATAATCAAGCCGCGAATTGTGAAGGGCACAACAGTTGTACTGACCCTGAGACCACAGGATCAGCAGCAAAAAATGGCTGACTTATTAATTATTATCATTTATTATTTATTGAATTCAATTTTATGTACAATAGTGGTACATGAGCGGACTTAATGCATCAAGGTATTCTCTACCAGTCAACCTTTGGGTTATAAAGGCTATATTGTGATAGGTGTTCAATAAAAAATTTAATAATAATAATTGTTTCGATTAATTTTCAAAAACTACCCGTTAAAGTCTATCCCTTAACGGGGTGATGAAGTTTCTGGAGTATCTACTAAATCCGAGCGGACGAAGTCGCGGGCCAAGTGCAAATTTTTCCCCTCGATGCATAAACTACTACAATTAGAGTTACTCTGGATTGGAAAGTTTTCGCTTAGCTACATACAAGTGTTAAAAACAGTTATAATATTATATATTAATAAAATTAATACTTATTATAAAATATTATTTTATTTTACATATTATATAAGTTAGTAAGCAGAAGTTAATTTAATAATCAAAGTACAAATTACCAATACCGGTATGGTCACCAATTTTCACTGAATTTTATTTTCTTCTGCTTGTTGCTTAACGGTCTAATGGATTGTGTACGTCAATACAATAATCTCAGTGTTTTTATATGTACGTTCTAAAAGGTGTAGGTACTGCAAAGCGACTATTATGAAAATATATTCATAATATTTATAATATACAGGGTGGATTTTGGAGGAGTAAGGGCAGGTACCTTAACCGTTATATTTACAGGGAAACGTTCCTAGGAGACCATCCATAACTTTTTGGGATATTCTGAACTGCATTCAAAGATTTTGGGAAAAAATTACAGTCAACAATTTTTTTATTAAATACCAAAACATTCCATTATTTAAGGTATGAGTACTAGAAATGACGATGTTACAGTTTGACTCACATACCGAAATGTATGGAGAAATTATTGGTGATTTCTGTCGAAATCGGATCGAATGGCTTTTTTTTTTGGTATTTTAGCATTTTTTTCGCTGACTGTAATATTTTTCTAAAATCTTTGAATGTAGTTCAGAATATCTCAAAAAGTTACGGATGGTCTCCTTTTTTATGGATGGGAAATCATGAAATGACTTCTTCCGCTCTGGGTGGAACGGAAGGGCGTGTCAGACTCTTACTGGCTAAAACCCATCCGTGTTCCTTCTAAAGCCCTTTACATTTCAGGGCCGCGGTGACTCTTTCGAACAAATTCTGCAACCCTGGCAGGCTCTGGCCCTAGCAGGCCCCGTGTTTGATGCTGACATGTCTTTGAGGCGCGCGTGGAGTACAAGTGATCGAACAGCGAGCCCCACAACGCTCGCCGTCCGCAGGCCCGCGCCTTTGGTATCCGGGGATCGCTCTGCGACTCCCGAGGCCCTGGGCGTCTTCTTCTGTAGTGGCGGTTGGGGCGAATGCATGGATGGTCTCCTAGGACCGTTTTCCTGCAACTATAGTGGTTAAGGATCCTTGACTCTCCCGTCATAAAGATCCACCCTGTATTGCGTCAGATCTCATTGTCATGCATACACAATTACCAGACAAGAGAACAATAGATCCCACTTACCTATCTACTGTTCTTTTGTTAGGTAATAGTCTGTTATGGAGATCATTCGATCGACCATATCAACATTGAGGCGCGCGACGACGTAGTGAGCGCCGAGCGTGTTGGAGGTAGGCGAATAAACGCGACGTAGTGAGCGCCGAGCGTGTTGGAGGTAGGCGAATAAACGCGACGTAGTGAGCGCCGAGCGTGTTGGAGGTAGGCGAATAAACGCGACGTAGTGAGCGCCGAGCGTGTTGGAGGTAGGCGAATAAACGCGACGTAGTGAGCGCCGAGCGTGTTGGAGGTAGGCGAATAAACGCGACGTAGTGAGCGCCGAGCGTGTTGGAGGTAGGCGAATAAACGCGACGTAGTGAGCGCCGAGCGTGTTGGAGGTAGGCGAATAAACGCGACGTAGTGAGCGCCGAGCGTGTTGGAGGTAGGCGAATAAACGCGACGTAGTGAGCGCCGAGCGTGTTGGAGGTAGGCGAATAAACGCGACGTAGTGAGCGCCGAGCGTGTTGGAGGTAGGCGAATAAACGCGACGTAGTGAGCGCCGAGCGTGTTGGAGGTAGGCGAATAAACGCGACGTAGTGAGCGCCGAGCGTGTTGGAGGTAGGCGAATAAACGCGACGTAGTGAGCGCCGAGCGTGTTGGAGGTAGGCGAATAAACGCGACGTAGTGAGCGCCGAGCGTGTTGGAGGTAGGCGAATAAACGCGACGTAGTGAGCGCCGAGCGTGTTGGAGGTAGGCGAATAAACGCGACGTAGTGAGCGCCGAGCGTGTTGGAGGTAGGCGAATAAACGCGACGTAGTGAGCGCCGAGCGTGTTGGAGGTAGGCGAATAAACGCGACGTAGTGAGCGCCGAGCGTGTTGGAGGTAGGCGAATAAACGCGACGTAGTGAGCGCCGAGCGTGTTGGAGGTAGGCGAATAAACGCGACGTAGTGAGCGCCGAGCGTGTTGGAGGTAGGCGAATAAACGCGACGTAGTGAGCGCCGAGCGTGTTGGAGGTAGGCGAATAAACGCGACGTAGTGAGCGCCGAGCGTGTTGGAGGTAGGCGAATAAACGCGACGTAGTGAGCGCCGAGCGTGTTGGAGGTAGGCGAATAAACGCGACGTAGTGAGCGCCGAGCGTGTTGGAGGTAGGCGAATAAACGCGACGTAGTGAGCGCCGAGCGTGTTGGAGGTAGGCGAATAAACGCGACGTAGTGAGCGCCGAGCGTGTTGGAGGTAGGCGAATAAACGCGACGTAGTGAGCGCCGAGCGTGTTGGAGGTAGGCGAATAAACGCGACGTAGTGAGCGCCGAGCGTGTTGGAGGTAGGCGAATAAACGCGACGTAGTGAGCGCCGAGCGTGTTGGAGGTAGGCGAATAAACGCGACGTAGTGAGCGCCGAGCGTGTTGGAGGTAGGCGAATAAACGCGACGTAGTGAGCGCCGAGCGTGTTGGAGGTAGGCGAATAAACGCGACGTAGTGAGCGCCGAGCGTGTTGGAGGTAGGCGAATAAACGCGACGTAGTGAGCGCCGAGCGTGTTGGAGGTAGGCGAATAAACGCGACGTAGTGAGCGCCGAGCGTGTTGGAGGTAGGCGAATAAACGCGACGTAGTGAGCGCCGAGCGTGTTGGAGGTAGGCGAATAAACGCGACGTAGTGAGCGCCGAGCGTGTTGGAGGTAGGCGAATAAACGCGACGTAGTGAGCGCCGAGCGTGTTGGAGGTAGGCGAATAAACGCGACGTAGTGAGCGCCGAGCGTGTTGGAGGTAGGCGAATAAACGCGACGTAGTGAGCGCCGAGCGTGTTGGAGGTAGGCGAATAAACGCGACGTAGTGAGCGCCGAGCGTGTTGGAGGTAGGCGAATAAACGCGACGTAGTGAGCGCCGAGCGTGTTGGAGGTAGGCGAATAAACGCGACGTAGTGAGCGCCGAGCGTGTTGGAGGTAGGCGAATAAACGCGACGTAGTGAGCGCCGAGCGTGTTGGAGGTAGGCGAATAAACGCGACGTAGTGAGCGCCGAGCGTGTTGGAGGTAGGCGAATAAACGCGACGTAGTGAGCGCCGAGCGTGTTGGAGGTAGGCGAATAAACGCGACGTAGTGAGCGCCGAGCGTGTTGGAGGTAGGCGAATAAACGCGACGTAGTGAGCGCCGAGCGTGTTGGAGGTAGGCGAATAAACGCGACGTAGTGAGCGCCGAGCGTGTTGGAGGTAGGCGAATAAACGCGACGTAGTGAGCGCCGAGCGTGTTGGAGGTAGGCGAATAAACGCGACGTAGTGAGCGCCGAGCGTGTTGGAGGTAGGCGAATAAACGCGACGTAGTGAGCGCNCGAGGCTTGCGCCGCGAATGGTTCGTCTCGCATACATCAACCTGAGGCATGCTACGGCACATGTATACGTGCGAACCATTCGCGGCGCACGCCTCACGATGTTTGTACGCACCTTTATGTATTTACAGAAAAGCAATTTTTTAATATTGGTTGAGTTTTTAAATGAATCACAACAGATTTTACACAGTTTACAATTTTAAACCACATATTTCAATAAAAAGACATATAAAGATTGTTTACATTCTGTTAAATACCTATTTGAATAGAGTATAGTTTTCTGTAGGTATATAATATATATGTATAAAACTGACATCCTGTATTTTGTGACCAATTGACGGAATCAATTATAAGAAATAAATCTATATAATGAATATTACCTCTATACTTTAAGATAGGCCATAATATTTTCTAATTAGCAAAGAGAAACTTTTTGGCGATTTCTAATATTTCTAGTAGGTACCTAAAATGATTTCGTCACTCACCTTAGAAAAAAAATGTAGTAAATTGGATTTATTCTTAGTCGCTGCTTGCAATTCTTCTTCGATTCTCTTAGATACAATAATATCTAGTTCCTTGTCGGATTTTGCTTGTAATTTATAATTTCGCCACACTTCGTTAACTAACTTTTGTACATTTTGTACTTTCGTACTTGTATGAGATTTTTTAAAACTTTCAAACAATTTTTGGTATAACTTGGATTTGTCTATTTGAAATGACATCTTATTTAAACATTAAACTTTGGATAATGGAATGAATGGTAACACAAATGTTAACTTGCTTTACTATGCTTACAATACGTCTACTCGCTATAGCAGCCAAACGAAACAATACACTGATAGAGGAAATTTAGACAAGTGAACAGCGCGCGGTAATTCCCTTACTCGGTTCTAAAGCGAGTAGGGGAATTACCGCGCACTGTTCACTAAATGTATGTATTACTTGCGGGAATCCCCGAAAATGCTTTTCGTTTTCAAGCAAAGACAATGTGTGGGTTGCCATTCGTGTAAAAAAGAAAATAACTACCGATGACGTAATCATCATCTAGACTCCCCTACCCCCCATGTCATCCAAAATAAGCAAAGCAAAGACCCCCCCGCCCCCCCATAGTGCTTACGTAATAATTGAACGGCCCCATAGCGTTAAGTTTTATTTCTTACTTTTTATTGCTTAGAACTAGGCCGCTTTTGCGCCGCGCTTGGAAGTTAAGTTTTAAATATTTTTTCGTCGCAGAAATCTTCATAACGCCACATCTTTAAAGTAAAGCAGAAGCCTCACGTGTTTAAACAAATCAAAACCGTTATTTCTTGGGTAATTCGGTAAATTGCTTACAGATTTCGAAGTAGGCAGGATGTTTGTAACTAACAATGGTATTTATGGAAGGAGGTCCGAGGATGGATGACCATCCATACACCGAGACTCCTCCGTATCTTGGAAAGCAAGTTGGTCCGGGCTGTCATTAGAAGATATTTGACATTTCTACGGAAAGTCAGAAGCCAAGATAATAGAGGATATATACTGGATGGAAATTATATTTTATCAAATAAAATATGTTTCTGAACATTTGGAACATTTACCATTTTGTATTGGTAAGTACATTATATACCAATAGGTTTGCCGTTAAAAAATATGGTCGTGGCTATAAGTTATAGAAAAAAAAAAGATTTTTTTATTAAAATACTCCTCTGATTTGCTTGCGAAAAGAACGAAAAAAAAAAAAAAAAAAAATATTCCAAAAATAATACAGATTACAAACTAAATTTAGACCCTAGACCTCACACTAGGATACCCTGTGTCGTGGGATCTAGTCTCTTTCAGTCCAGGAGACAAAAAAAAAATCATTCTAACAAAATTTGTAATTAAAATGCGTATCGTGTGTAGTTTTACAAAAATGCAAAAAAGGAAAAGAAATTAGTTAGTTTTTAAACGTAAATAATAATTAAAGCTCATAAAATAAAATTAACATAATTATATAATTTAATTATATAATTACATTATTAAATTCCAATAGAAAGCATACAACGTACAGAATAACAGCTAGGTTGCAAACCTTTTTTGTTCCTATTACCTGGTTGCTGTGTACAAACAGGTTAGTAGATCAAGCAGTAGATAGTATTTGCATTCATATGCTTACCAATTGAAAAATATATCAAAAAGAAGGCAATTTTATTGTGAATACAATAGTATAGTGAGTGAAATTATAATATACTAGCACTTCGCCCCCGACTTCGTCCGCGCGGATTTAGTTGGTACTCCGCAAACTTCAACGCCCCCTCTAACCCTTTTTAAGGTTTGTTATGGATCATTAAGCACTGCGATATTCATTTAACGGTCTCAGGATCAACCTACTATTCACCCCGTTCACCCCGTCGAGGGTTGATAATTTTTTTTTTAGATCTGATTCAAATATCTCACTTTTAGTTTCTTCGTTCCAATTTCCACCTAAATTGAAGTAAGCAATAATGTCCCCTTTTCGCCAGTTTAGGGGTTTGTTTTCGAAAAATCCAAACATTTGTTATTTTTCTTTTTTTTCCCAAATCATTATTGCCGTGTTTCAACTTCATCGGACCAAGTATTAAGATTCTCCCCAGTTCGCTCAAACTGCAACAATTTTCTAACTAAGATCACTTTTATACCAGTCGTAACTTTTAAATGAAAGGCCCGATTTGAATAGTTAAAAGTATAATTTACATGTAGTTACATAATCAACCTTAATATCAAACCATTTAAATGGATAATTCCAGTGACAATCCTAACATTATGCGCCGTTCGCGTTAGAAGCAGTGCACGGTTCCAATTGGTCGTTTTCTATGTAGAAAAACTGACAAGTCTCTCTCTGATAAATCTTTTAAAAACTCATTGTTTTTCACACAATTTTTCTGTGTTCTATAAAGCATATTCCATAGTCAGAAAGATAAAGTTAGCTGTAACTGTGTATTACAGCCATGTTTTGCACGTTTTTAGTAAGTTTTATTTTTCATTAAATACTAGCTGCCGCCCGCGGCTCCGCCCGCGTGAATGTCGAAAATTATATAAAAACTCCTATGTCCTTTCCCAGGACTTAAACAATCTCTATACCAAATTTCATCTAAATCGGTCCAGCCGTTTGCGCGCGAAGAAGTAACAAACATACACACACACACTAACTTTCGCCTTTATAATATTAGTGTGATGTGATTTGTTTATGTATGGCGTTTTATGTACTGCATCCAATGTCTACACACCGGGCAGCTATTATTAACTTCTTGGTGAAATATCAGGAATACTTTCAAAGTGCGTACTTAGCTTTACGCACTTTGAAAGTATTCCTGATGAGTATGATTCACTGGGGGTGTTTAGTCAAGAGTGAATGGTTTACTTCTAGGCAAGCGTGCTCCATCGTCGACCACATTATCGCTTTTATCAGGTGAGATTGTGGTCAAACAGGATCCCATCAACAGCACTTAATAATAATATGACACTACGGTCTAAAAAAACTTGTCCTACACTCCTGGTTACTCTTTCAGAGTCACACTGGCGTGATGCCATGCAAGTTATGTTATATCTGACGTAAACCATGACTGCGTAACGTTTGGCCGCGTATACATCATTTTAGACGGGGGAACGCGACGCGCGACGTCCATATTAAACTGTGGCATGTGTGATGCATCTCATGGTTGATAGATGGCGCCCGCACTGAACGGCGTGACGCGACTACTGAGAAGGAACTTGTGGGCAATGCATCTTGTAGATGTAAAAGCATCAATGCCGCCACAAGAAAAACTAAGAAGCGAAATTTGTACGGCAACAAAAAGAACCGCAGCGCCATCTACGATGAACTAACAACGAAATCCTGCATCGCGCAAGCAAAGTTCTCCGTGCGATTTGAACATATACAACAGTCTGAAGATCAACAATCGGGCAGTTGCCCACCAGACACAATAACCGTCTGGTTGGAGGATCCTCCCATTTCCAGTGGAGGTATGCGGGACTTCACTCTCTGTTCCGCAAACCACTATATAGTAATGAAGGAGGTGGTACTGAAATATTGTTGAAGAAAAGTTATTTTCTGATGAGACGAATAAGGTTAGCGAGATAAAATGGGGAAGGGAAGAAGTCATTGCGAAACGGCAAAAATCGACTGCATTGCTGACAACGGAGAAAGTGTCCAAGACTGGCAGCATTGCACTGTTTTTAATATTTCTATGATTGCAACGTTTGATGGCAATACCTCTGGTGTCACCGTCTGATTGTTTGACTAACGACGGTTTTTTTTTTTTTTTAAGGATAGTCATCAAATGACTTTTTCCGCTCTGGGTGGAGCGGAAGTGCGTGTCAGACTCTTACTGACTAAGACCCATCTGTGTTTCTTCTAAAGCCCTTTGCGTTCCAGGGCCGCGGTGACTCTTTCGAAACATCCTGGCAGGCTCTGGCCCTAGCGGGCCCCGTCTTCTATGCTGACATCTCTTTGAGACTAACGACGGGTTGCGAATTGAAGTCGAAAAGTAGCATTCGTTCGCTTTTTTAGCAATCAACTATTTCCGTTTCGTTTTAATGCACTACCTACCTTCGTATTTCACTGAATGACGCTAAGAAATCGACACTTATAAGGCCACACACAACACACAAGGTCACATTCTACTCATAACCTTTTCAACAAAATAATTTCAAACAAAATCTTCCACCAATTTGCATACAACAAAAATACAAACAAGTGCTAAAAGAAACGCTAAGACACAACTTTACAACTTTTGTAGAGTTACAAATGACATTAGTTTCACCCCGTGGAGCCATGCAACGTCTGCAGTGCTTACCATATAAAAATATAGCGTTATGTGTTCACAGTTTAAGTTGGGAAGTGTTATGGTTTGCATGCAGGGAGAGTGTTGTTTTTATTAATATGGTTATTGGTTGCAAAAGGCATGGTTTTATCACTCCTCTTGCATAAAAAGTCCGTCATTGTAACGTTTCAGAGCTGGGATAAAAACCATATTATCCAGAATGGGAAAAGTTTTTTTTAAATTTTTGTATGTAACCAACGAGCCTACAAAAACGAAAAAGTCTTTATTCATACGTAGAATAATCATGAAAAAAAGACTCGACTTAATACTGTTTAATTAAAAAGAAATTTTGAAAATGGAACTAAAATGGGCAATCTCTTCGGCAGAATGCATGCATTGCGTTGCGGCTACAGAAAAATAAAAAAGGCATTGGCGCGAAATCTTTCAAGTGTTTCTCTACCTAATTACAAATTGAATTGGTGACCTCAATTAATTTTACAACAGTGAAAATGTCATCATCTTGTGGTTGCAGATGGAAGAAAAAGAAATAATTTTCAGTCTGTTGCCGTTATTTAAATACTTACGAAAAGTTCATGAATTGGAGGACAGAAAAGCGAGTGGATTCGCTTACGGAAGAAGTTTTTCTTACATATTTTGATGAACTATCCGAAAAATATCAAAGATCAACCCTTTGGAGGACATGTTCCATGTTACGAACAACTATACAGACCAGATATCATTTCAATGTAAAGAAATATGTAAATTTCACGACTTTTCTTAAGAAATTATCCCCCGACTACAAGGCCAACAAATCCAAAGTTTTCACGAGAAAAGATATCCAGAATTTCATAAATTAGGCACCAAATGAAAAATACTTGGCAATAAAGATATTGTACATTTGTAAACGTTCTATTATTTTCATCAGATTAAATTGGTAGGTACCAACTAAAATACAGTTTTTAAACACTTATTTTTAGGGTTTCGAACGTCCGTAAAAAAACGGAACCCAATAGGATCACTCGGGTGTCTGTCTGTCCGTTTGTCACAGCCAATTTTCTCCGAAGCTACTTGACTGATTCTGTTGAAATTTGGTACACATATGTTCCTATGTGTACCAAATTACTATGACCCAAACACGGATTTGTTACGTAAACAAATAAATTTTGACTATGGGGTCACTTTAGGGGACAAACTAGAAACGTAAAAAAAAAAGTTTTTCAAACTGAGCGTGTGATGTTTCAAATGAAAAAACTTATTGTGACGGTTTCAATTATATTTTTTTCATAATTGAGAAATAAATAGTTTTGAAGTTATTCAAGAAATAAGACGAAAAATTACCTTTCCTCTCCTTATCTCCGAAAGCTGTCAATCCATATAATAAATATAATGTCACGTGATCACGAAGTGAGCTGTCATTCCATCTTGATTACATGGATTGGAACCAGTGCTGCCAGATGAAAAAATCTAATCAGCGCTGACAGCGGTGCACTAAGCGCTAGATTCGAATATATTCACGAGCCATTAAAGCGCTAAATCGGCTCAAACGAGTCAATAAAGCGCTAAATTCGAACTTTTAACTGAAGCGCTTTTTAGACGATCAGTGTGATTAAATAATCTCCCATACATCATGGGCTGTAACCATGAACTCTTAAAACAATTCTGATAAAGGTTTGGAAGCGAGACGCAGATTGCGGCTCGTATAAACGCATCTCGTTTACGGCTCCGTTGTTTTGCTCTATGTGTTTAGTATGGTAGATTGTGTAATCACATTGATCGTGGAAAAAGCGTCATACGCACGACAAAAATAAAATA
>NDFZ01005170.1:189100-261448 GCA_002192655.3 Mamestra configurata
CAGTGCTGCCAGATGAAAAAATCTAATCAGCGCTGACAGCGGTGCACTAAGCGCTAGATTCGAATATATTCACGAGCCATTAAAGCGCTAAATCGGCTCAAACGAGTCAATAAAGCGCTAAATTCGAACTTTTAACTGAAGCGCTTTTTAGACGATCAGTGTGATTAAATAATCTCCCATACATCATGGGCTGTAACCATGAACTCTTAAAACAATTCTGATAAAGGTTTGGAAGCGAGACGCAGATTGCGGCTCGTATAAACGCATCTCGTTTACGGCTCCGTTGTTTTGCTCTATGTGTTTAGTATGGTAGATTGTGTAATCACATTGATCGTGGAAAAAGCGTCATACGCACGACAAAAATAAAATAAAATACGAAGTGATTGTAGTGAAAAACAACTTTTTATTACAATAATAAAATTTAGAAGAGAAAATGAAAGAAGCAAAATCAATCAACCAAACATGAAACAAACCGTACTTAATGTTCATGGGATTCCCCGTGCTCTATTGCCATATTAAAACCCAGCTGGCATAGAGCACAAAATTGAACATAGACAATAATTTTATTCTCCATGGAACAAATAGAGCTGCCATATAAAAAATTAAGAAAGCGCTAAATTATCCGTTAGGTGCTAAAATTATCAAGTGCCCGCTGAACATAGCAAAAAAGCGCTAGATCTAGCGCCGTTTGCGCTAAAATGGCAGCACTGATTGGAACGGGTACGGAACCCTTAAAAAAACTACCTATTAGAGACTATGATTTTATGTACGAAAAAACTTATTACAAAAGAATACTAGTGTTTTTTTTATGTGGAAGTCCCACAAAAAAACACTTCATGTATAAAATAACTTTAATTTCGGAAGTCAGTTATATTTTTTTCTAAAAAAGTTTTTATTTATGACTTTCTAGTGGTACGCCTACGCACCTAACAAAACCACTGAAAAGTATTTTGCTTTCTTGTAAAGCAAAATACGCAATTTCGTTACTTGGATGGCATATTTTTCCAGCTATTTCGATTCACAAACCAAAAAAAAAATCTTTGGGACCAATCGGAAAGTATATCCTTTCACATAAAAAAAAAACAGATCGGTTCATAAATGACGGAGTTATGAGGTAACAAACACAAAAAAAAAACATACAACCGAATTGAGAACCTCCATTTTTATGTCGATTATAAAGGTGATTGCTGGCCACGTTTTTATAACAAATTCACGATAAGTAAAAAAAAACAACCCAAAGGCCTTATGGTATCCAAGTTGCATTACAAAGCCTTTGCCGTTTGCCGATTAAAGTTCGTAGCAAAATTAAATTAAATATTACAATTGAAATTACAATCCTTCATGCAAGACTTGCTGCAATATATTAATCTCTTTACAAAAGATTCAATTTACTTTTAAAATTGAATATTAATAAGAATGGTTTCACAGTAGATTATTCTTATGCCTCTCAGTTTAAATTCAATTGAATTACAAAATAGTTTATAAACAATAGGCTACCTACCTTTTAAAATATTACCAATTGAACTTTGGTATACGATTAAAAAGTTGTAAGGGTGTCTGTTAACTTACTTGTAACTTATAACCAGAGATCGGAATAGGTAGACTATATTTACCTAGTGTTCGTGGAAGTAAGTAACATAGAGTTGATAATCCCTCCTCTAAAATCCCAGAATCATAAACATAACGATTGTATCCCGGGATTTAAGAAATTGCAAATTACTTATTGCGCTTTGAATACATTTGAATAAAATTATTATATTGAAGAATCTTATTATTTTTAGAGTTCCGTACCTACTAAAACTGTTTAATTAAATAGCTTTGTTTTCGCACAACTCTTTCTTCTTTTGATTCTTCAAATCAATAATTTATAACTATACTCAAAGTCCAGTTCATGTTTTTATAATACCGTTTTTTAATTGTTTTTGTAATTCCGGAATCATAAATGATTCCATTTATGATTCCGGAATTTTACAGGAGGTATTATCAACTCTATGTTACTAATTTCCACGAACATTAAGTAAATATAGTCTACCTATTCCAATCTCTGATTATAACACAAAATAAAAATCGAAACGTGTATTTGCCATACCTAAATATCGGAATTCTCTATAATGTTTTTTTCTATCACTCAAAGGTTTTGGAGAAAACTCAACTTTGAGTTAAGCTCGCCTTTGTACATAAACTTTACTATTCCTGTAAATACTATAAGTTGTTTTGGTGTACAGAATCAAATCAAAATAGTTCACAAATTAGGCCCCATTCAGATTAGTGTTATTTTACGATTTTTTGTTTCTTTGTGCCTAATGGTCTGGCTTTACTATGTCTCCTGCGTGTTATGGAGGGAAGTAGAATAGTTTTTTTTTTAACCAACTTCTAAAAAAGGAGGAATAATTTGAACAATTATTTTTTACACGCCAGTATGTAAGTACTTTCCGATAGGTCCCATAGAAAGTTCATCAAAATCTGTGCGGTAGCTGTCAATAAATTTAATCAAGATGTCACGTGATCACGAAGTGAGCTGCCATTCCATCTTGATTGACGTATGGATTCACCTCGTGATCACTTCATCCTACATGTTTACAGAATCGACCGGCTGGATCCTGCTACAAGTATTTGTAAGGTTACAAATAGTTGTAGCAGGTAGCTACATAATATTACTATCGCCCTGGATTAACAAACAGTTGGTATATATATAGACCCTTATATATATAGATCTTACAATATACCACAACATTACACGGTTACGCCCTATTGAGAACCAACCTTTACGCGCTGAAAAAGCCCTCCGAAGGTCAATGCCTCGTTGTCAGACACAAGGCGTCCTTGACCCTCACTCCTCAGGATCCAGTAATTAATCACAAACATCTATTAATCTTACACAACGCGGATAAAATGTGCTGGCAACACTCGCGATATTAACAAAAAGCGTTGTTTGACGGAATTATGAGCAAATTGCTTTTTGACTCACAAATAGTTGGTCTGACCTTGACGTCAAAGGGAAGTGGATTTTTTTAGACTGAAGTTCTTTATTTGTTGAGTAGGTATGAATTGTTGATGGCACTTTTGTTTTTTCTTTGTTGAGTTAGACATAGTTAGGTTAGTTTAACAATAAGAGCGTTTTCTTTCACTTAATTAACCTACTGGTTGATTGTATGTCCTTTCTTTGACTTAAAAGTAAATACAGAATACTTACAAAAAATATTTTAGGTACATCTCAGTGGGAACCAAAACCAAGTTTGGACCCAAAAGAAATACCTAGTTAATTAAATGCTGGTGAAAGTCTGAGAGTACAAAGAAAATTATAAAAAATTTCTAACGACAGTTCATCAGGTATCAGGATATAACGCAGTTTAAAATCTAAGCAAATATCTAAGGCGTCCGTTACACCACAGTAGATAAATATATCTACTGTGGTTACACGCTCATGAAAACTTCAATGAATTCCAGAAGTCATGATTGACGAATGATTGATGGTGAGTGATAGCATTTAATCAACATTATCGTGAACTTAAAATAATCTTAAAGATAGTGACGATATATTATTGGTTGATTAACGGGATTCGAAAAAGGAGAAGGACTCATTCCATAAACATTTAAAAAATTCACTTAAAAGTTGTGACTAATCAATTATCCAGATTTTAGTCAATTTCATGCAACCACAGTCACTGCATTAGACCATAGGTTATCCGTCAATCACAGCCTTGACTGTGGTTAAATATTTGCAAAAACTACCGTGTAGTGGGTGCCTAAGCGGGCCTGCGGACGGCGAGCATTGGGTGGCTCGCTGTCCGATCACCACCAGGCCCGGGTCGATGGCGCGTTGTGTTTCACGCGCGCCTCAAAGAGATGTCAGCATAAAAGATGGGGCCCGCTAGGGCCAGAGCCTGCCAGGGTTGCGGAATTTGTTCGAAAGAGTCACCGCGGCCCTGGAACGCAAAGGGCTTTAGAAGGAACACGGATGGGTTTTAGTCAGTAAAAGTCTGACACGCCCTTCCGCTCCACCCAGAGCGGTAGAAGTCATTTGATGATTTCCCATCCTTAAAAAAAAAAAAAAAGTGGGTGCCTAAGTCCGGCCAAACGCGAAGCGGACTGCGATAGTGCCGCGACTTCAAATAATAATAAGACTAGTGGATACCTCTGTGTAGTAAGTTTTTCCCACAATCTAAAACTAAGAAGGAAATAGCCAGAAAGTGCATGAGTAATTAATACAACGGGCTACCATAATCTGTTATTCAGGAAGAAAGAAAGCGAACAATACAGATCTTGGTGAAACTTCGTAACGGACTTACTTACTGTGGTCAATGGTGCTCAACCTTCTTTCCAGATCTAATAAATTATTTATTAAAAATTGGTTGTCTGTAAAATCGGTTTACGGACGATAGTTTAACGTTACAACGTCATAACAAAACATTGATGAAATGTTCGTAACGTTACAATGAGCATAACGTTACAATGAGTCATCCTTTTTCGTGCGTGCAGCCGGCCTTCATCGATTTATTAGACGTTGTCACGTTAAAAATAGGGAAAGCTTGTAAAAACAAGCTTTTTATATTTTTTACATTTTTCACAGCTATCCCTATGTATATTATACACCATTAAGCATATCATAGGTGTGCATAAAAATAACTAGTCCGCAATCTTTGAGGTGACGTTTAGCTTACCGTGCCAAACCAAACATGTAAGAAAACATTTCAGCTCAATCAGATGGATATAACTGTTTTCAAATTCAGTTGCCAAATTTTACCTATAGGTACTCACTAACTAACAAGACAAGTTCAGCTTTTGAACGCCATTGTCACGTATACATGACAAGCAAGCGCGTGCCCTGTACGTCGAACGTCATAAATATGTGACAAATAGCACGGCGACTTTGTGGCTTCGCGTCGGGGGTATGCGTTTATGCTCTGGCGTTCTAAAGGTTAAATAAAAACTTGTAAAAAGGATGAAATTGCCACCGGGATAGAACAGTTTTATTGAAAAAATTGGTTGTCTGTAAAGTCGGTATACGGACGATAGCTTAACGTGACAACGTCATTACAAAACATTGATAACATTATCGTAACGTTACAATGAGCGTAACGTTACAATGAGTCATCCATTTTCGTGCACGCGGCCGTCGTTCATCGATTTATTAGGCGTTGTCACGTAAAAATTGTCGCAAAGTCGCGTCGCGCACCCAACTAAGATTGAGCATCCCTGACCAATTTAAACAAAGAAAAGTGCGTGAAACACCTAGGTATGGACTTCGGCAACACATTTAGAGGGTCGGAACTAGTTTAGCGGTACATTGGAGGCCGTTACACTGAGCTAACTTCCTGATTGCTGCCATCTTGTTAAACGTACGAAAATGATCGGGATATGGGCCGATACCTTATTTTATTTGCGGGTTATTTGTTTCCTATAGTCTTTATTGTTTTATTTCGGTTGATGGTTTGCGGTTCTTTGTTTGGGTTTTATGGCTTGTTAGACCAATTCCTGTTAAGTTCGGTTTACCTGTGTGGTTACAAACCAATCATTCTGCTGTTCCGTGTTTCATGACCAGTGCGTGTTGCCAGTGATGACTTATGGAACCGAAACGTGGTCGTGGTCAATGTGCCTCATCAGAAGGCTTAAGGTTGATTCACACATGGCAGGGACGTGGCTGGGCAGTGTCAGGGCCGTGACCGTGCAGGGACCGTGCATCCGTGCCCTGTCAGGGGGTTGCTGTTCACCTACGTCAGGTACGTTACCGGGCAGTGACTGGGCCGTGGTTGGGTTGTGAAAATGTCACTCTCTCACCATTTTATTTTTGTGGGTATCGGTTTAGTGTGATGTAGTGAAATAGGGATTAGAAAAAACTTTATACATCATACAATGTATACCGACAGCCCTAAATATATCTCCTACCGTTCAGTCCATGCAAAGGTTGTCGGTAAGCATGTAATCTTTCCATTTTCTCTTTATCGATCCCTATTCTCTATCTTGCCCACAACTCTCCAAGTTGTCGGCACAATAGACAACATTAATCACCGACCTCATCTAGTTTAATTAGAGGAGAAATAAAAAATCAACACAAAATAAATATTTCTTATTAATTTATGTTAAAATATAGTTTTATTATTGTCTTTACATAACTTCAAAGTAATTAATTTTAAAATATGTACAAAGTAGGTACAAAACCACACAGATCAGATTTCGAACATAGGTAAAGTTACACACAAAAAATAAAGGTAGGTGATACTGATTTCATTAACTGTTGAAAAACAAATCCCAGGTACATATTGTTATTATCTTATCAAAATCCTTTTCATGCCAATCCAATCCAGTTTGTAGTTTTTTTACAAAGTTATCTTGCCCATCTGAATCGACATAATAAATTACTACATCTAATTTTGTATTTGGTGGATCATTTGTCGCGTCTCAGGAAGTAAATGTGGCGTGGTCGATGTGAAGCAGCACTGAACTTGTGCAGTCGAAGGGCTAGATGTGGATTGTCCAATAGTGACTATGCTGCGTAGAAACGCGGATCATATTGTTTTATGCACATTGGTACTTATACGTAATTTAAAAAAAAATATACATATATACGCGTCGTCTTGAGAACATCCTCCGCTTTTTCGTCGGTTAAAAAGAACATCTTTTGGTACTTACTTTTTTGTAGGAAATTCTTTTTTATTTCCAATACAGATAGAATTTTTAGTAGTTACAGACGAAATTTTGATCGAAGTATTCGTCCCGTCTCAGAATCAATTCTTGCAATTTTAGATAACGTGTTGGAATGAATCACAATAAATGACGGCAAATTAGCTGATTATCCAAATGCGGTTCTTCTAGGTTTTATTTTGTATTAAATATCAACTTTTACATGCAATTTCTTCTCAACAGAAAAATCTTCGAACCGTCTACTTGACATGGCAAAAAACAACCGGCCAGGCCTGAAACTGATGCATGGAAATAGTTAGTGCATCCTGTCTTTTTAAAGCCATGTTGCCATCTCAAAATACGTTACGTATGAAATAATCGTTTGGGAACGTTACAGTCGTTTTAAAACCAAGAAATCACTGCACTTAATTATTTTTCAATGTTCCTATGTCGACAAAGTTGAAATAAAAGGCGGACTTTCATTCAAAATCGTTTATTGACTAATACCAGTTGTTTATGACAGTTGTTATTTCGTCCATGCTGCAAACTTCGGCGTAGCCATACATAACAAAAGCCCGGAGAGCCCTGATGACGTATCCGCACGTCCATGCGTCGGCCCGGGCACGGAAGCTCCGTCGCCTGCCTGGACACGGATGTGTGTGAACGAGTTCATATAAAATGTATGCAAGAATATTTTGACAGAGCACTGACAGACCACTGCACTGACACTGCACGGCCACGTCCCTGATAAGTGGGAATCAACCTTTAAAGTCACCAGGGGCGTAGCTACCGTCGTATCAGCCGTATCAAAGATACGAGGCGCCACGGGTTACAAGGGCCCCGACGTGTGCTACTATCGTGGCCTGCCAAGACAGTTCGAACGTTAAACGGCGACCCCAAAAATGTTTGATACTGGGCTCCTTTGAGACTAGCTACGCCACTGAAAGTCACCCAAAGGGCAATGAAGAGGGCAATGCTCGGAGTTTCTTTGCGTGATCGAATCAGGAATGATGGAGGATCTTGCTGTATACTGGACCGATTCAGACGAAAGGTTTTTTTTATTAAACTTTAAGGTACATTTACTTTTGTGACCCAAACACAGACTGAAAATGAAATTTTAAGTTTGGAATCGGAGACTCGGAGGGGCAAAATTAAAAAAAAAACCTGCCAAGTTCGAGCCAGACTCGCGTGTAAAGGGTTGCGAACGAATAATATATTTTCCAACATGTTTCTTTTAAATCATAGACTTCTTATAGGTTTTCCTGTAATCTATGGGTAACATAGATTTATTATCTGTATTTTTTTCATAATTTTAGGCTCAGTAGCCAATTTTCATCTACTTTCTTTAATAACTTCGCAATGGCACATTTTTAAATTAAAAATATTATAGTTTTGAAACTGAGCCCTTTCATTTAATATGTCACACAGTGTAGTAGGAAAGACTTTGTTTTTTGATTTTTTTATCCTGCTCCCAAAAATTTTGATAATGGGTGACCCCCATTTTCAAATTTATTTATTTTCGTTCTGCGTCCGTGTTAGGGTGACAGAAGGTTCTTATCTGTGTAACAAATTTCAACTGAATCGGTCTAGTTGATTCGGAGAAAATCGGCTGTGACAGACAGTTCCGTTTTTCTATTATAGGTTCGGAACCCTAAAAAGTAACATGTTTAGAAATTATATTTATGATTGTTCGGAACCCTCTTCACGCGAATGCGACTCACACTTGGTTGGTTAGTTAAACAACTTCCAACAGTTATACATTAAAATGAAACTAAATGTTTCTTTAATCACAGAACTAGATTAAACCCAGTGTCCTCTCAGGTAAGTCTATGTTGACTCTAATATTATGGAGGTAAGCTAGAACATACACAATTGCAGAGCTAAAACCAACAGTGCCTTGTTTTCTTTGATTCCCAGAGAAACTGGAAGTTGGCGGGAAATGTGCAGGAATATTACCGTTGTTTGTATATGAAGTCACAGTTTAGTTTATTCATAAACAAGCAACTCTTTTAATGCCTATAATTATGCTTAGAAATCTATTCGTTCGAGTCGTTGAGCTCCTTATTGGTTTTCAGTTGAGCTACTCGACTACTGACCAAGGCTTGCACTGACTGGACCGGTCCACTCAAATCTGTATGGTTCTTTCCTCAAAAGACCATTTCAGTCACTGATCTGCATGGTCCTCACATAACGTATTGTGAATGTGAAGACCATATATGTACATCGCAATATTAGGGGTTCATTTCATTTCATGTTAGTCTGGCAGTTTGAGTTCTTTTCCTACTTGAATTTCTAAAAATCAATGTAATATCTTGCGTTACTGAGTAAGTGACAGAGTGATTTACAGACATCGCACAGCCGAAACTACTGATGATAGAAAGCTGAAATTTGGCATGTAACTTCCTTGAGGAGTGTAGTGGAGCACTAAGAGAGGATTTCCCGAAATTCCTGCGGGAACGGGAAAAAACGGGATATGCTTGAACGAAGTTGTGGGCATAAGCTAGTTAGAGATAATATCAATTCATCATCATACTCAAGCTGATTACTTTTTGTGTTTTAAGTTGTTTTTTCTGGAAATATAGTAGGAGAGATGTGTGAAATGTCTGCTATTTCCATGCTAAAACCAAATAGCCTTACCCAGCAGTAGGTAACAAAGATCGGTTATAATTAGTTGTAGTTTACAACTGTTTTAATAAATATTTAACTAACTACACCAGAAATAAAAATGAAAACTTCTAACTGAATTAACCCTAAAGTATGGCGTCAAAAAAATTATCTGCATCGCTGTCGACTAGAAGTGTACCCAAAAGACTAGCGGCAGCGGCATTGCCACGTTGTATGGCAATGCTTATTCTTTGACCAAGGTAAAAGCCAGCCCTTGGGTCACGCGAAGTGTCAACTAAGCGTCTTGAGAGATCTTTAAACAAGTTATGCGCACGTTGTAGTTATTTTAATTTAAATGTTTTTTTTTTTTTCTAACATTTAAGTAGATAATGTTCCAGGCGACGGGGCCCGCTAGGGCCAGACCCTGCCAGGGTTGCGGAATTTGTTCGAAAGAGTCACCGCGGCCCTGGAACGCAAAGGGCTTTAGAAGGAACACGGATGGGTTTTAGTCAGTAAGAGTCTGACACGCCCTTCCGCTCCACCCAGAGCGGAGGAAGTCATTTGATGATTTCCCATACTTAAAAAAAAAAAAAAAAGTAGATAATGTTCTTAGTTACTTATACAATACCGAGCTACAAGCTTGTGAAAAAAATAATATAAACTACGAATGTCGAAAACCTTAAATAGTATAATTGCATTGCCATATTCTAACAATTTAGTAGCTAAGTTGTTATTATTTTTTCTTGTTATAGATTCTTCTAGAACACGTTTCGGATACTATGATAAATGATAAATTATATTTATTTTGTAAGTAGGTTAAATATAACACTTTTACTCGTCAATCTTTTTTGGTCATTTTTAAACTAGATGAGGCCGGTGTTTCCTAGCTGACTACCCTGAGAAGAAACACTGAAACAAACCCAGAGGTCAAAGTCTCTTTTAAAGTCCATATAATCGTACTGGTCAAATCATATGAGAACCATGTAGGTTGATGTCTGAAGTGGTCTTATGAGGAAAGTACCACACAGATTTGAGTGGACCTGTCCAGACAGTGCAAGCATTTTTCAGTTATCTTGTAGCTCAAACTTAGATTTTTAAGGAGCTCAACGATTTGACGAACAATACCAAAGTAAGGACATTTGGGTAGGCCGCATAAAGAACTCAAACTGCCAGACTAACAAGAAATGAACCCCTAATATTGCGATCTAGATGGTCCTCACATCCACAACACGTTATATGTGGAGTACTAAACGCATTTATATTTAAAATGTCACTTCCCTCCCACAATAATAGGGACAACCAGCGTATAAAGTCTGTTATAAACTTTGGCTAACTTCGACATCTGCTTCCCTTCCAAGTTGCAGACGAGGCGCGATTGTTTCATATTGAATGCTCTACATGACTAGTGCCTGTGCTAATCGATATAAAACTTGTAGAATGAAATGAAGACGTAGATGAGGATAGCTTTCTAAAAATGATCCGTTCTTGAGTGGATTTTCATCAGTACTGCCTACAACATTATTCTACAGATTGTACTTCGGGGAGAGTGTCCAGGAACTCCACGACCTCATCCCACCGGCCCCCTTCTACCAACGCACATCTAGACGCACTGCAAATTACCATCCCTACCTTGTTGATATTCCACCAATTCGCACTAAACGTTTCCAAACGTCTTTTATAATGCGCACAGCAAAGGAGTGGAACTCTCTGCCTGCGTCTGTGTTTCCGAACGCTTACAACCCTAATCTCTTCAAAATTAGAGTGAACAGGCTTCTTTGTCTCTGGTATCTATGACCTAGACAAGAGTCAAGAGCAAACCCATATTAAATAATAAAAAAAACAACAGTCGAGTAAAAACATCTCAAAGTGTTGCGTTGTTCAATTCGACAGGCGCAACTAACTATGTCGCAGACTCGCAGTTCCTAAAACGTATAGGTAGGAACTTACCTATTACATTACTTGGAGTCAACTGCTAGCTCTATGCTTTTAAATTCGGAATAACATATTTTAAAGCTTCTAAAACTGTGCCAACAACACCCACTTCCGTGTTTTTAAAAGAGTATAAAATAAACTTTTGAAATATAGTTACTTTTATAGTCACTAAAGTATAAAATAAACTGCACAAAACATTTTTAAATCCTTGCAACACTTTGCCGTCGTATGCTGGCAACACTTGCGGGCGTACATTTCCAGCTTATTTTGATACGCGAGGCTCAAGCCACAGGTGTGCCGATACCTGCTAATTTATGGCGCGAAGTTCCTCCGTGCTTCACATTTTTGTTCGGAAGCTTATCCTTTTCGTATTTATGGTTTAAGACTTATTTCTCGAATGAGGATAAGATGAATGAGGATGAATTACTTTGCAAGTGAGTAGTGACATTTTTAAAACATCGTAGGTACTTTATAATAAAGATCGTGTGGCAGTGTGGCAGTATGAACAGTCAGTCTATTTAGTCGAAACCTCACCGTGTACGAGTGAGCATGAAGTGAACTGTCATTAAATTTTGGTTGTACGGACTGAAAGCTCATTTCATGTTAACTTCACCTAAGTTTACACGGTGAAATGTTTACCGAATCGCACTGCAGAACACGCCGAGACACTCGTATTCTATAGCGGTTGGATACCTGGTTAGGAGCTGATGGAAGGACCAGCAGTAAACTGCACTATACAGAGACTGCTCTGTACCTAGAATAGGACGGTTCGGAAGGCCAATGACGCTATACTGAACTTATACCGTACTGTGACTAATCTCAGAGGTTGGTTTCTCTGCTTGTTCTCTTTTCTTTGACAGCACTTCGCCTCAGCTCCCAGTCTTGATGCACTAGTTCACGAGGAACAGTTAACTCTTATAGCGGTTAATCAAGTGGCGGATTGGATTTTTCTGATTTTGACCTTAAAAGTAAGCGTCGTGCTTGGCGCAAATAAAATTATCTTCTTTCTTCTTTCGCCATCTATATTACGCGAACAGATCGCTCTCATGCTATTTTAGCACTTGTACATAAAACATGAGGTTCGAAAGGGGGGGAAGGCATCTTACCTATCAATAAAATATTTAGACTAGATGGTGAGCTACAGTTTTCTCGAATAACGTGAGTATGAAAAATTAATATGAAAAATAAAATTGGTCTGCCATCTTTGGGAGTATGCAAGTTTTCAGCCCTATGGGGTTTTGAAATTAAAATCCGCTAATCAGTATGTACCTACACCAATTGCAGTTGCAAAATGTGATCCAAACTTTCAATTATCAAGCTAAGTTAAATCAAAGCTTGTAAAGATAACCAAACAAACCCAACCCAGGGGGGCTCTCTAAGCCCGAAGTCCGTAGTTTCCGACTTAGTTGCGGGCGTATTCTACTCCGTATCACCCAACCACTAAGAATTAATGACAACACGTTTTGACAGTTACTGTCAAATCGTGTTGTCATTCATTCTGAGTTCGGGTTCGGAACTAATCGTAAGTCCGTAGGCGATACGGAGTAGAATACGCCCGCAACTAAGACTGAAACTACGGACTTCGGGTTTAGAGTGTAGCCCCCAGACACGAAATAAACTTAAATCCAGTACAAATTCGTATACATTTTACAACGCAGTTGAGGTAGCGCATTACCTACGGGTATATTGGAACACAAACATTCATCTTTAGTCTAGAACAAGGAAACCGAGTCTGTATCATTATGGTGTGTTATGTTATGATCTCCGCACACGGGTGCGATGGTACAAATACAGGATTTGTTGTATTGATGCAAAATGTTCATGGCGAAAAATTACCTTAATCTTAGAAATGAATTAAACGATTTTAACGGAACTTAATATTGTTATCTGTCTATCAATTTTTTTTCAAGAAAGTACTCATCTAACTTTTGGAACGCCATCTTTCAAACGTGCGGAATTGTTCGAAGGAGTTTTCACGGCCCTAAAACGCAAGTGCATTTGAAGGATTGGGGTGCGTTGTATTGTTGTCATATACTGATTTCCCATCCACAAAAAAGGTACCTATCTTGCGCATGCCTATTAAGTTTAATTAAAATCGGGTCATTCATTTTCAAGATTATATAAGGTCTTGGAAAATTTGATATAAAATACCGAGCGGAAGAAACGCTAGCATGTATTGCTAAATAGGTAAGGGAAATGGATCAAATAAACTTTTTTATACCTTTTTGACTATCTATAGAATTATCGCATCGTGTACACGGGTCTTAAGGAAGACGCAGTGGAGGCTGGATGCGTTCCAAGTGGGACTTCGTGTCGCCAAATATCTCGAGAATTTCATAGAAATACGCTAAAGTGACGTAAATTGATTCGTCTGGAAGGAACGGAAAACCTAGTGTTGAGGACTTCAAAGTGGGTTAGCGTCAGAATGGCTGGTTGCCTATAGCACAGGCGGCTCTGGAAGTATATGCAGGAATTGCTACCCAATTGCTTTTATTTGCTTTTTTCAGAGAAATAGGTACGAATATTTTTTTACCAGCCAGTGTGACGTCAGAATGGATGGCCTCCGTGTTCAGCATGAAGGACGCAGAATTTCTAAAAGTTTGTTGTATTATCAGCCGTTTTTAATTTGCGCTTTTTCGTGTTTAAGGTTGGCGATTGAAGTGAAGATAAGGTACCTAACGGATAATAGACAACTAGTTAGTACAACAACGTGTAAGTTTGGAAAAATGTCTCATACGGGGTATTACTATTGCCAGTTCTGCCAACTAATTCTAGACCACACTATAAAATTATAATACCTGAATATTTTTGCCCTACGCAGTGCAAAAATAGTGCATCTTTTTTCCTACTCAAACGAGAGTTAAACATCACAACATAAAATTATTTATTTTAATAATATTACTGGGCCCAAATACATTTGAAAATCTCTTTGACTGGGCCACATTTAAATACCTAAGAAAGACACTCCTTAGCTCTCACTAAATAAACGGTATATTTTTCGATAAAGATTTCTATTTCTAATTTTCGAACGAATTACTTTACGCCTTCGTCCCCAAATCTATTAAAATTAAAATATCGTCGCAGATGGGCCGAAACATGAAACAAAAGGATTTTCGTGAAATTAATAACGACATAGATATCTATAAGCTGCTTAGGGAGGCTCGGGATTTGTTTAATATTGTCTTTAGTTATTATTTTAGACGAGAGGTCTCTTTTATTTAGCGGACGATTTACGTCTCTTTGTTTGGTAGGTTTAGGTTACTTTCAGGGCAGTATTAATTACCGCTTAGTGCGAAGTTTTTGATTGAGAAGAGTAATTTACTGAAAACTGATAGGTACTTATTGCTATATTTAAACTGAACTTGCTCATGTACTCATGGTGGTTCTGTATGGTGTCGGACGTAAAAGTAAGTTAACTTCAGAATATCAAAAAATGGTAGTTACGAGGTAACAACATCTAGACCGACGATATATATAAAGAAATAAAATACAATATTATGAACTAAACATTTTTATTTTAATATCTACCGAAAAAATGATACACATTGCACATAAAAAATGTACTAAGTACAAGTAGATTCGATTGTTTTTTAATACATTACGGCAAAGAAAGAGTATGAAGAACGGAGTACCTGAAAAGAAAAACAGGTATCATATATTTATAGAAGACTAGCGGTCCCGACAGACGTTGTCCTGACCGAACGTTTGCTTTGTGTATGACGAAAAATTATAGAATAAGATTGCAGCGCCACCTACCGGATCCAATTGTGAATCTAAACCATTCTCGAATCCCCCTGAACACACACAAAAAATTTCATCAACATCGGTCCAGCCGTTTAGGAGGAGTTCAGTGACATACACACGTACACAAGAAATATATATATTAAAGATAGCAAACACCTGTAACAACTATACTGTATGAACGTTCGCAAATGGAACTTTTTTTAAACCATTGATATGACAACCAATAGTAATCAATATATTTTAACAGTAACAGGCGCGACAACAGTAGGATATGCTCTCATACTGCGAGAACATCCCTCATGCGCAAAAGTGTTTTCTGCATGGCTCCAACGATATTTAATAAACTGCCTAAAAGTTGGAGAGAACTACCCTTGTCGCTTTTCAAAAATAAGCTGAGAATTTTTTTAGACAATAAAGTGTACTACAATGTTTTAGATTTTTTGAATGAAAAGGACTTTTCTATTCCGACTTCTAATATATATGGTTGAATAACAATTTAATAATGTGAATTTTAAATCAATTGACTTTAAGTGATACTATTTGACAGCATAAAAATGAATATACTGGACATAATTTAATTAATTTTTGACTATAATATACTTATACGTACTATAATAGCTTGACATCAATTATTATCTATTTCTTGTGTTTTGTAAAAAAATGTAATTTTTATACCTATAAAATTTGTACGCCGTTATTGGCAAAACATGGACGCTCACAACGTAGTAATTAATACCTTGCATGTCTGATTTGATTAGTCAGTTTATGTAAACGTATGTTTGACAAATAAATTATCTTTTATCTTTTTATCTTTATCTTCTTGCGTTACTGAGTGATAGAGTGACTGAGTGACTGACAGACAACGCACAGCCGAAACTACTGGTCGTAGAAAGCTGAGTTTTTGCATGTAGGTTCCTTGGGGGAGTGTAGGGGAGTACTAAGAGGAGATATCTCGGGAACGGGAAAAAAGTTAGTTACATAAAATATTCCCGACCGCCACAACACGTCACGGTGGCCAATCTCAAAGAAGATTAGTCAAGTACACGGGCGATATTATAGTGCACAAGTGTATGCGCAAACACAGGTGCATACTCTGTTCCTGCAGCCCTACTATGACGTGCTAATGCCAGCCAATTCCGATGATGTAAACGGGATAGTGCTATTCGCTATGTATAGCTCCGTTTCCCTCTTAGAGCGGAAACATGATCGTTTTAAGACTTCATAGTAGGGCCCCTGCACTGTCGTAGTCTGATAGGACGGCAATCCAACACGACCGGATAAGTTTTTTTTTATGGCACCATTCATATACAACCACATACGCAGTTCAATTAAAAAAATAAACACACTTTTATTAAGAAAAAGCTGAAATCTTTGCTGTTGAATAAAGCATATTACGGCTATTCGGATTTTATGACAGATAAGTAATTACTGTTTTTGACCTTAGTTACCTACACATTGACCTAGTATGTTATTAAGTTCAATTTCATTAATTTAACATTGCACGTGACATTTTGTATTGTTTTAATTATTATTTTACTATTTTCTCTATTGTTTTTTGACATTATTTTATTTTTTTACCTTTTGACATTTATATATTTTTCTTTGTTTTTATTATTGTCAAAATCAATTAATATAATAGTTATGTTATCAATTGTTATGTCATGACCTCTATGAAAATTTGTACGCCTTCGGGTATAACATAGCGCGCTTGTATTTTTTTGTAACAACTATTTATTGTACCTGTGTTAACAAATTAATAAATGACTTTTGACTTAGATCAGGCGCAGGACAACGATTTAAGTGCTCTCCAAAGTACGGGGGTGTCACACCTAGGGTTCCCAACTTTTTGTACTAGAACTAAAAGTATATTAGGGTCGGAGAATAAAAATTAACAGTATTTTAGAAAAGTTAATAGAATTTAATTTTTTGACGTTTTCAAAAACATTTATGGAGCTTCTTGAACAATTTGTTATCTTTTTAAAATTATTTATAAATCTCTCAACTATTTAAGATCATATCAATACAAATGAGGCGCTCATTTTGTATTGAATCAATAGTTTTTAGGTTTTATTTTGGCTGGCGAATACCAACGGTCATAAAAACAGTATTTTGTATACTTTTTTTTTATAGAACAGTAAAAAGTAATAACGAGCGAATAAAAGTATAATACTGTTATTAACAGTATGGTTGGCAACCCTAGTCACACCACCAACTTCCACACTAATAAGAGAAGTATAGAAAAAGAATAATATGTTTGCCCGATCCTAAATAAATTGGGATTCAGCTGATGAAGCTTTATTAACATACATACGAACTAACACATTTACTATGTTAGTATATTGAATACTCACCGATATAAAGTTGGTATGCGACAAGGTGATGACTCCGAAGGCAGTCATGTAGACGGGCACCTGACTCATCTGCAGAGCCACTACCGCTAGGACCCGCAGGTCAGGCTCCGGGCGGCACTCCTCCCAGCCGCTGTGGAATATTGCGGTGCCCACTAGCGAAGCCTGGACAATATAAAAGAATGTTCTAGTTCGAAACCCATATTACCCAGCCTCCGCTGTCTGTTCGTCCGTCTGTCTGTCAGCGGGCTGAATCTCAAGAACCGTAATAGGTAGACAGTCGAAATATTCAATTTGGTTCAATTTTGAGTTGTATTTCTATTGCCGCTATAAAAACAAATAATGAAATCAAATTAAAAATTACAGAGGGCTCCCATACAAGAAACATGTTTTTCGGTTACGGTACGGAACCCTTCGTGCGAGAGTCCGACTCGCACTTGGCCGGTTTTTTACTCTCTCTGTTCGCCTGACAGTACTTTTAGTGGTTTTCAAATAATCCATGGTTTCATGTACTAGAATTGAATAGGTTTTAAGGAGAGCTAGATTAACATCCCAGCCCATATCCACGCTTTGAAGTAGTCCGGCATCACAATTAGATCATTTCCCTAACATTATCTCGCCTAACTACATGTATACTATGTGTGTTAAAAACGTATTGTTACGAGCTTGGGGTTCGTGACAGTTAAAAACAGCCGATTAAATAACCAAAATGACATTTTAATTTAAAAACACTAATTACAACTTTAAACTCACTAATTATAAAACACCTTCACTACTGGAGGCCTACCACAAGATCAGTTTAATCATACTTGAAGATCGCTTCCGAAGTATTCGCTTGTATCGCAAATCCAATACTGACTCGGTCACGAGCTATGCGGTCTTTATATAGGTCAGTTAATTCCAGAATCTTCTATAGTCGAAACATCTGGAAAGTTCGCCTAAATACCGGTCCCTACTGACCAGATGTCGAGAACCCTAGAAGATTCTAGCATAGAAAATACTAGAAGGTACTTGACTTTACTAGCTCTGCTACTCGATACGAGATGGCGCTAGTAGTAACTAATGTCGTAATGTACCCGGCATTAATTCTGGCGCGTAACATACGTACACAAGTCTCAAATATAAATAAGTTAGAAAAAGACGAAAGAAAGAAAAAGAGTTTATTCACGGCAAGCATGACGCATACCAAAAAAAAAAAAACAAAATTACAAAAGTTCGGTTTACCTCATGTGTGATGTCCCCAGCTGCCATCATGTAAGAGCCAGTAAGTATTATAAGACACAAAATGTATGCAGAGGTTGCCAGCAGATAGGTAACGTTGCGTTCCACCACCTGCAAACATATATTTAATTATTTTCATGCAAGCATATGAAAAACAATCATAATAAAAGTTATAGAATCTGGCGTTTATTTCCGTTGTGCCTAAATCCTTTTATTCAACATTGCTTTCAAGTCCTAGAAATTTATGTAGAAATAAGCATTGCTGCGGTTTAGACTATATCCTATTTGACTGGAGTGTCCCGTATGTATGCCAACTTTTTTTTTAAGGATTGGAAATCATCAAATGACTTCTTCCGCTCTGGGTGGAGCGGAAGGGCGTGTCAGACTCTTACTGACTAAAACCCATCCGTGTTCCTTCTAAAGCCCTTTGCGTTCCGGGGCCCTGGTGACTCTTTCGAACAAATTCCGCAACCCTGGCAGGCTCTGGCCCTAGCGGGCCCCGTCTTCTCTGCTGACATCTCTTTGAGGCGCGCGTGGAACAAAACGCGCCATCGACCCGGGCCTGGTTGTGACCGGACAGCGAGCCACCCAACACTCGCCGTCTACAGGCCTGTGCCTATGGTGGCCGGGGATCGCCCTGCGACTCCCAACGTCCGGGGCGTCTTTTCCTAGAGCGGCGGTTGGGGGCGAAGGCCTTGTCTTTCCCTCACGCGGCCCGCCTCCTCCTTCGCTAGCATTACTCCTTCATGTATGCTTACTTACAACTAGCTTGATAAGGCACATGACGAGCAGAGCGACGCTCTCCATCACTTGGATACTGTATAGAGGCCCCATGGACTGCTGCACATTCCGAGCACACCTGCAATAAGAATTACTTTAAGTTTTTGATCTGATTCTTCAAGATAGCATCAAAAAAGATATTGCGTATCACATTATGGCGCAGCAACATTTCTTCCATTAGTTCCAATTGACCGTCAAGTTATCATTCAACCCTTTTTCTTTCATGAAATTCCTCACAAAATCTATGGTATCTTTTCTTTGACTATTGTCTTCCTCTCCATCCATCAACATTTATAGTAAGTGAATCGAGAAATTGATTAAAGTCTGTCTATCTGCGTACTGACATGGATAAGGTCTAACAAATAACATTTCGCGATCTCCAACACTTTAAAGTGGTACCTACCACAAAGCATCTGCATGCAGCTTGATCCCGACCACGAAATCTTTTTTAAACTCCTCCGCAAGTTCCTTCCTCGTCCTCTTCCCCTTATTCTCCATAGTCCTGATTCTCAGCTTGCGGAAATACAACCTTAGGACCCTGAACTTATGGCCTACAGTGAGGAGGGCGCATAAGGCGAGGCAGTCCATGGCTGCCATCATCGCCACGATGCAGTACCAGTGGAACTCCACGAAGAAACGAAGCACATTCATGAAGAAACCTGTCTGTGATGAATTGGGGAAGTATACCACTTCTGTGCGGATCGGAATGTCTGGAAGAACAAAAAAAAAATGAAGCAAACATTTTAACAAAACAGTTGTTCGAAAGCAGCTGAAAAATCTTACTTTCAATGAAATGAAGCCTGATTCCTTCGATGGTTGCTGAAGTCAGAGTCACGTAGGAAACAACGGTCAACGAAAAGCAATGCTTAGCAAACTGCTTCACAGACATTCTCTCTAGCTCTATCGAGTGGAAAACAGACCTGGAACCTTCCAGCAAGCGCTCCATCACCACCTTGATGCGGCTCTTCCAGATGTACAGTGTCAACACCTTGCAGTAGATCAAGGGATGGGCAAAACTGAATTGCACCAAGTCGTTCTTCTCCCGGTCTGTTAAATCAGTTCTGGCATACGAAAGCAGTTCGTCCAGCACGATAAATATGATGTAACCATTAGCCACTATCATCCAGGCCGAGTATATTTTCTTCCTGTAATAGGTAACTTCGGTTTTCTCATACCAGAGATCCCCCATTCCTAAATAAAACATCAAATTACATAGTGCTTTGAAGTAATGTTTTTGAGGATGGGTTTCCTTTAGTGGCGGGACGTCCATTCCGATAAGTTTTAAAAATCGAATTGCTAGGAAGTTTGGATCGCTGGTCACTGGGTATGATTAATTAAAATTGGTCTTTTTGATTTCAAAAACCAATTACTCAAATTGGTTAATTCGATAAATGGTAGTTTCTCTGATTAATGATCCGGTAGTTATGAATCAATTTATTAGTTTGCGGAACTTTGTACCATATTCTACTAGTATAGCTTTAGGGATCAGTGCGGCTTTTCCCTTAAGGCATATGTTATGTATTGAGTTAGAAACAAAACTCTATTTATAAGCGAGATATTTCTTTATAATTATTATGACTCAGCAAGATAAATTATCATGACTCAGACCAATTTTAATAGATATCTGCCTCTACCATACCATTTGGAGATAACAACTTTTAACATTCTGAAACCAAATAGTATTTTCGACTTATTCTCAAGGCCAACGTTTCCCTCCTACCCTGTGAGTGCTGAATGTTAGTGCGTACTCCCAGCGCCACTTGTAAATCAAAAACTTGTCGTGACTTGCAATGAAATCTCAAGCACTTTCCTTTTTTTTAACTAATAATATATTACATACAGAGGATTTAATATTTTAAATACTAATCTAACTATATACATTTAAAATAAAAACTCCTAAGTAAAATATGGCGTCAAAAAATTCGTCCGCGTCGCTGTCGACTGGGAGTGAATCCCAAAGGCTGGCGGCATTGTCATTGTATGGCAATGCTTATCCTCTGTCCGAGTTTTACCTCGGCCAGCCCTTGGGCCATGCGAAGTGTCAACTAAGCGTTTAGCAAGTTCTTTATATAACGCATGAGCACTCGGAACCCACAGTCCAAGAGTTTCAACCCCAAACGGCTCGAAAATATAATTGCCAACTAGGTTATTATATTTCCGCCGTTTGAAGTTGGTCTCAAAATTTTAAAATTGACATTTTAACAATGTAATTGTAATCTAATGAAACAGCAAAATTTTAATTTTTAATTTTTATTTATTGGACCAATTTAATTTAATATACTTACTTAAATAATTTTATTGTAGGTATTGGAATAATTTAATCTAATTTGATTGAGTGTAATTTACTTTAATAATTTTATTATAATTCTAATTTTAGTTTTGTGATTATTTTATTTTAATTTTCTAGGTATGTAACCCTAGTTATGTGCATGCTGTGGTCTCCTATAACTGAAGGAGCACACTTGAGTGAACCACTGTATCACTGTGTTTTATGTTAGACGTGTGTATCTTTTGTTGGAGATCCAAATAAATAAATAAAAAATTAAAAAATATTAATCATTATTGTTCTACTAGACTAGTTAGGAATAAATGCTGTGAAAAAATCAGTGGTGTGACAAAGGAGAAAAAAAATCCTGTTTGTCATACTAGTGTGATAATCAGGAGTACGCAATGTATATTTTGAAACGTATCACACTGTGAAATTTTACTTCAATTGCGGTCACGTATATTTTATCCCTTCATCGTATAGATCTAGCTAAGAACTAAAACTTCTGTCAAGAAACCATGATTTTATTATGTTTGGTTTTAAAGTTATTTAAACTTATGCTGACGTCAGCACAAACTGTTTTAATTTGTAGATTTCAAAACAATAATATGATTTACATAAATCATTGTTTTATTACAGTACCAATACAAAATCTAACTCTATACAAAGTTTAGGTATTGCATCTCCAATGTACAAAGAGAAATCGTTTTTTTTTTCTATTTTTACTAAATTGCGGTTTTCTTCGTATTCCTATCGATTCTGTATCTGATTTTAATTCTGAGCATGTATAATATAGATAATAAACACAAAATAAAAAACAAAGAAGTTTACTATGGGACTTCGGAAATATTACATTTCTAAAGTTTCCATAGAATTTCTATGGAAATAGGGTTGTCAAATTGCATGTACCTATTTTATTCAAATGGAAAGATGTATTATTAAATAAAATTGCTGTTTCATTTTGTTTATTCTTCGACATCCGAAGATAGTAAAACTTCTTCAGATGGTAAAATAACATTTTCATTATCTTTTATTTCTTCATCTAAGTCCTCGTTATTCAGAAGAAAGTATACAAAATATGATTAAAACATCGATGACAATGTGCAACGTATAATTAAAAAGAATATGTAGAATACCCATTAATTTATTTTTTCCTATTCTACTTTTCAAGTCTTACGTGACAGGAGTCTAACTCAAAATAGATACTTTATTTTACACCAAAGAAAACCATAAGTTTATCATTTAACATAAAGAAATATAGTAAATTTGCAGTCAAAGTTATCCGAGAATAGTTACAGTAAAGTAGGTGACAGCCCTAACCTCAAAAATAAAAATTTAATAACTCAGAAGTCCCGCATTATCCACACTTGATTTTTTTTTTATAATATAGCATATCTAATATATAAAATTCTCGTGTCACGGTGTACGTTATTGAACTCCTCTGAAACGGCTCGACCGATTTTCGTGAATCTTAGCGTGCATATCGGCTAGGGTGGAGAATCGGACAACATCTATTTTTCATCCCCCTAAATGTTAAGGGTGGTCCACCCCTAATTTTTTTTTAATTGTTTTTAAACAAAATTTTTTGTTTTTATTTTTTTAGAACGTGGCATTAAAAATACATACAACCCTAAATTTTAACATTTCTATCACCAACCCCTATTTTTTAATAGCGATATTAGGGCTTTAATTATTTTCTACTCTCGGCGGTCGATAATTGATCATTTACCACTCGATCAGTGTTATTCTTGACTATTTGTTTGGTAGAACGCGCTAATGTGGTAAACATAGATCGGGGATACCAGTGACCGTCGCGGGCGTGAGCGACCCCACGGATATAGCTAATGCTTTTCAAAAACATTTTAATGTAAACTCGTTGTGTGGCTATAGCAAACCGTCAAATAGCGGCGCGGGGCTGGCCGTGACCGGGGCTCCTCCTGTCAGGTTCTCCGCTAAAGAAGCTGCGAGAGGTATACAGAACATGGTGAGGGAAAAGTCCCCGGGTCACGACAGCTTCAGCGTCGAACATCTTAAATACGCTGGGGTACACTTACCGGGAGTACTTGGTATGATTTTTAACCTATGTTTAAGTCATAGTTACTTACCTGTAAAACTTAGCAATACCATCGTTGTGCCAGTAATAAAGAATAAGACTGGAGACGCCTCCGATATCTCCAACTATAGGCCGTTATCGCCTGCCACTGTCTGTGCTAAGGTGTTGGATAGTCTGCTTGATAAAAATTCTAGCTAAGCATATTGTTCTCGAGGATGGTCAGTTTGGGTTTAGACCGAACTTATCTACGGATAGTGCAATTTTATGCCTCAGCAGCAGACTGTCTAATATGATACAGACAGAAAGACTCCCGTAATGGCATGTTTCCTGAATTTGGACCTGCTTTGGCATAAGCTCACTCATGACACCACTGTCCCGGCTGATGTAATATCACTGTTTAGGTATCGGTACAGTAGTCAAAAGAATACAGTTAAGTGGGCAGGCTCATATTCTGATATGTATGGGTTGGATTGTGGGATGAGGCAGGGGGGGCTGAGCTCCTCCCGTCTTTTTAACCTTTACATAAACAAACTGATAGGTGGGCTCAGTAGCACAAATCGATTGTCACGTAGACGGTGTTAACAATATAAGCTACGCTGATGATATGGTGCTGCTGAGCCCATCTATCGGTGCAATGAGAAGGTTTCTTAAAATCTGTGAAAGTTATGCAGTGGCTCACGGGCTCAAATACAATACCGATAAGAGTGAATAGTTGGTTTTTAAATCAGGTATTTTAACCTACAAACAGCTGCCTGAACTCTCACTCTCTGGGTCTCCTTTAGGTCGGGTTTCAAGGTTTAAGTATTTGGGCCACTGGGTCACTGATGACTTAAAAGACAATGTAGACATAGACAGGGAGCGCAGGTCGCTGGCTATCAGTTGCAACATGCTGGCCCGCAGGTTTGCACGCTGTACTGAATCGGTAAAGATAACGCTTTTTAAGGCCTTCTGCCAGTCGTTATACACGTGCAACCTGTGGACCAAGTATACCCAGCGGGTATACAGCGACCTGCGCGAACAGTACAATAACGCATTCAGGGTGCTTTTCACCCAGAGCGGAAGAAGTCAAAAAAGTGTTCAAACACTTTTCCAACTTATCCAAATAAACTGGTGCTTTTTTTTTAAGGATGGGAAATCATCAAATGACTTCTTCCGCTCTGGGTGGAGCGGAAGGGCGTGTTAGACTCTTACTGACTAAAACCCATCCGTGTTCCTAAAGCCCTTTGCGTTCCAGGGCCGCGGTGACTTTGTCGAACAAATTCCGCAACCTTGGCAGGCTCTGGCTCTAGCGGGCCCCGTCTACTATGCTGACATCTCTTTGAGGCGCGTGTGAAACACACCGCGCCATCGACCCGGGCCTGGTGGTGATCGGACAGCGAGCCACCCAACGCTCGCCGTCCGCAGGCCCGCGCCTGAGGTGGCCGGGGATCGCCCTGCGACTCCCGACGCCCGGGTCGTCTTCTCCTGTAGCGGTGGTTGGGGCGAAGGCCTTGCCTTTCCCTCGCGTGGCCCGTCTCCTCCTTTGCTAGCATTACTGCTTCGCAGAAGGAGGTGACCGCTTCCCAAGCCTCCGCGCTCCGGACCATGGATTCAACCAGGGCCGGACGCGAGAGGTCGCCGCCGCCGATCGCCGCGACGAGGGACCGGCGGTGCTCAGCCCAAGCAGGGCAGATCTCCACCGTATGCTCCACCGTGTCCTCCGGGCGATCCTCACAGTGCTGACACCCGGGCGTGTCCTCCCGCTTAATTCGAAACAGGTACCTCCCGAAACAGCCGTGTCCGGTGAGTACCTGCGTCAGGCGGAAGGTGAGGACGCCGTGGCGCCTCTCCAGCCACTCGCCAAAGAGGGGTCTTACCGCCGCAATTGTGGCGTGCCCAAAATAAACTGGTGTACACTGTTGTTTAATATTGTAAATTTAATTTAATACTAACATTAGGCTAAGTTGTACAACTACTAACAATATATGGATGTAATTCTGAAATAAAATATTTGAATTGAATTGGACTGAATCCTAGGAAGTCTATTTATTGAGGAAGACTATATAACATTACGCTACGACCAATAAGAGCCGAGCATTCATGAAAAATGTGACGCAGACGAAGTTGCGTGGGTCAGCTAGTTATAATATAAAACTATTAATGTTAAAAATAAATGCGGATACAATGAGACCAACAAAATAAAAAATATTTTTCATTTTTATTTTAAACTTGATTTTTCCTTCTACTTACGATTACTTGATTTTTTTTTCCACAACTAGTAGATATAACAGTCGTGTTTAAGACCTCCTCTATGTAACTTGCAAAATCATATATTTGAGATGAAATAATGCATTTCTATAGTTTCTATGGAGTTTTCTCGAGTTTTAAAATAACTTCAAAACTAAACATAAAATGCATTCGCTTTATTTTTGGCCTCCGGAAATATGACCACGTGTCGGAGTTCCGGACCAAATTGGAGTGGCTGCCGATTCGGCGTCGGCGAGATACTCACATCCTATCCCTTCTCTTTACTATCCTGCACACTCCTAATTCTCCTCAATACCTTCGTGAACGCTTTGAGTACCTCGTCCCGAGAGGTAAACCATGTCGTACTGCCACTTCTCTTCTCCTTCGTACTCCGCGTCACACTTCCAGCCGCTATGGTGGATCTTTCTCTGTAACTGCAGTGCGTCTCTGGAACTCTCTCCCACACTCCTTACGCGACAGCCCTTCTCTTGACGTCTTCAAGAGGAAAGTTAAAGAGCATTTCCTTTCGCAATGACATAATATTTTTAGATATGTATGTATATATTTATATGTTTACGTATGTAGGTATATTTATAAATGTAGCATTGTAAAATTTGTGCACTGGATCCTACCCTCTATTGTGATCTCTCTCTATCACTCAAAGGTTTGCTGGTAGAAAACTCATTTTTGAGTTAAGCTCGCCTTTGTACATGAACTATTTTTTTAATGTGAATTAATATAAGCTGTTATGGTGTACAATAAAGAATTAAAGAAAGAATTAAAGAATTAAAAAAAACATGGTTTCTTCCCAGAAGTTTTAGTTCTTCCCTAGATCTGTACGATGAGGGGATAAAATGTAGATGACCGGAATTGAAGCAAAATTCCACAGTGTGCGTATGAACCAACAAGACTAGCTAAAAATTAACCATTAATGAAAAATAGGATTATTGTATCATAAGTGGTTAGGATAAACCATGACCATGAGGCTTCAAAGTCTTTGATTGAAACGAATTATAAAAAAGCCGGTGTCTTACCAAACCAGTTTTTTTTTTGTATTATTTTCGTTTCTTTTGTCATCCTTTATTTATAATTTTAACTATTTTTAGCTAAATTTTGCGGCGGAAATATAATAAACTTGTTGGTAGTTATATTTTCGAGCCGTTTGGGGTTGAAACTCTCGGGTCTTGGGGTCCGAGTGCACATAACTTATTTAAAGATCTCTCAAGGCGCTTAGTTGACACTTCACGTGACCCAAGGGCTGGCTTTTACCTTGGTCAAAGAATAAGCATTGCCATACAACGTGGCAATGCCGCCAGTCTTTTGGGTACACTTCCAGTCGACAGAGATGCGGATGAATTTTTTGACGCCATATTTTAGGGTTTATTTAGTTAGGAGATTTTATTTTTATTTCTAGTGTATATAGTTAGTTAAGTATTTATGGAATAAAGAAAAAAAAAGGAAAAAAAATATTTTTAGCTTAATGTAGAACAATGTCTAACATTGTATTTATTTTGAATTGGGCGTTGATGGCTGCGCCACAGTATTTTACCTTTGGTGCTATCTTCCGTATTCATGTGTAATATGTAAACTTAAGTTGTTCCAAATAAACTTTTTTATTTATTACTAGCAGACCCACGCAACTTCGTCTGCGTTACATTTTTCATGAATGCTCGGCTCCTATTGGTCGAAGTAGAATGGTAAATAATCAATTTTACAGTACTAATATCGCTATTAAAAAATAGGGGTTGGTGATAGAAAAGTGAAAATTTAGGGTTGTATGCTTGTATTTTTTAATGCCACATTATAAAAAAATAAAAAAAATGTTAGGGTTGGACAACCCTTATCACTTAGGGGTACGAAAAAAAGATAGTAGCCGATTCTCAGACCTACTGAATATGCATATAAAATTTCATAAAATCGGTCAAGCCGTTTCTGAGGAGTATGGTAACTAACATTGTGACACGAGAAAGAAACAATATATAAGATTTTGTTCTGTTTGAGAATTCTGTCGAAGATGTCTAATAAAACAAGCATTAACTACACTATCGAATTTAAGAAAGAAAATTTTAAAATATTTTTTTCTCTTTTTCAAAGCACCATTGTTATCAAATAATGAGGACAGAATGAAGAACCATTGTCTGCCAACAAACAAGGGATGATAACATTCTGATAAGCTGATAACATTTTCATGGAAATATCGTGGTTAGTTTTTCTTCATTTAAATTAAAATAACGATACTAGGTTTGTTTTTTGGCCTTTACATTTTCTTTCGCTTAATAAGGCAATATAAATAGAAAATCTATCAGAAACTCTCAGGGGAACTGCTTGATAATTTGGTGCCAAAATTTTGTCTCAATTCTGAGGCGGTTGTGCTGAATTTAAGTAATTAATGCATCCGACAGAAAAGGAGATCAGTGATAATCAGAGGTCGGAATTAGGTAGAGTTATTTATGTACTTACACTGATTTCATACAGCAAAATAATAAAGTGGATATGCTTCAAATCCCGCGATTAATTTTTAAGAGCAGAAAAATCCCGTGATATATTAAATAAAAAAGTTATTTACTTTTACACAATTTAAACTACTGCACGCGCGACGTTGCCAAATTTACATCAACGACATCGGAAATCCGAAGTTGCAAAATTCCAATGCGCACCCGCGCGATGTTGCCACATTTGTAGTTCGCACAACATAGCTTGTGAGAACAAAAGAAAAATTATTATTATTTGTATGTAATATTGTTGGCCACACGGGATAGTCTATTAGAAATCCCGGGAAGATCCATATTAATATCAACATTTCGATGCAAGTAAGTACATAAATAACTGTACCTATTTCCGACGTCTGGTGATAATGCAGCGGTTTCAAGTCTTCCACTGATCTGATCTGGTCTCCTTGGTCCAATGATACGAAAAATGTCTAAGAAAGGTATAGTGAATGCTACAAATTACCTATACCTATATAAGTTAGAATTAAAATAAAGATGTTGTAGCATTTTGAATCGACGCACTTATAAAATTGACAGGCAAAAGTGCTAAGCTGTTCCGTTGCAAGGATTGTTCCAAAGACCCATTTTTGCGTACGGCACAGAATGGCTTAAATCGTCACAAATTGATGTCTTCATTACGGGTAGCCGTCAAAACGGCCGTCACTGTTCAACCAGAGACTAAATTCCCGTAATTGCAACTAGAGTTTGAAAGATTTGAAGTACAAGAATTGGTTTCCAGGATCGATCACTAGCGATATCAGCTCAAACAAAACTAGCTTTACGATTTGGTTTGGACCTTCTGCATCTACTACTGCTGTCTCCTTAGTCCTTGGTCGAATTTATACACGATAAATACTTCTTACAAAATAAGGAATAGTTTCAAAGCTTTATACAAACCTTCCCGACTCACAACACTTCCGAATTTATTTCTAGTTAAAGAATTTATTGACAAAAAAGTAACAGACAAATATGGTTACTGATTACTTTAAAACATAATTCCTACCTACTTAAATTGGTTTATCACATATTGTTAAAAATTCAAATCAGTACCTACTATACCATATTTACTGTAAGCATACAGATGTACCTGAGAGACTTGCTAGTGTAATTGAAATTGAATTTATATAATAACTTAATTATTGATTGTATCACAAAACATTAGTTTTATAAATACATAACATTCGTTACTTTTGTGAACAATTTCCCAAATATTTGTATGCCAGTAAATGGCAAAACATGTTAGATCATGATTCTAAAAATAAGACCTTAAATGTACCATGATTTAAATGCAAATAAAATATTCTTATTCTTTTTTATTCATCAGCAAACAGGCGGAACAAAATCCATAATACATATTACAAGATCTCAGTAGTCGAATTTATATTTTTTACAGCGCAACGGATTCCATTTTATTATTATCGTTTTATATCGAGTTACTGTTCCATATTTCTCGCCGCTCTGGCGCGTCGGATCTGATGCAAATTGAAGTGTCTAAGAATTTAAATCCCTATGAATTTTAAAATATACACAGCACTCCTGCGGAAGTGAAATTATTTAGCTAGGGAAATGTGATAACTGGGTGATAAGATACCGTTTTTGAAGATTTGTGTAAAATTGATGATGAGATAGGTATTCATCACAACAAGTCGGAATTATATTGTACTAGCTGCCGCCCGCGGCTCCGCCAGCGTGAATGTCAAAATGTATCCCAAGGGAACATACTCCCGGGATGAAAAGTATCCTATGTGTTATTCCTACCTCTGTGCCAAATTTTATCAAGATCCGCTCAGCCGAGCAAACTTTTTACTATTCGCAAAATTTGACACAATGTGGTGCATGATGTTGATGATCTTTCTGTTTAATTAATTTATATTTATGTTAATGGTGACTCACATACTCAGCAGCGAGCCATCGTTTATTTTTTTGCGGTGCCCTAACAGGGTTTATGTGCAAAGCCGACAATCATTAAATTGTAATATGTGTAATGTTTGCCAGAGCCTGCCAGGGTTGCGGAATTTGTTCGAAAGAGTCACCGAGCCCTGGAACGCAAAGGACTTTAGAAGGAACACGGATGGGTTTTAGTCAGTAAGAGTCTGACACGCCCTTCCGCTCCACCCAGAGCGGAAGAAGTCATAAGATGATTTCCCACCCTTAAAAAAAATGTGTTGTGTGCATGAGACCAAATAAATAAATATAGTAATTTTCGTTTAAAGTAATTTAACTAATATAGTCCTATTATTTACATAGTTATAGTTCTGTTTGATTGTTCAACAATCCCACATTATTATTAATAGCACTTGTATTATTTTTCTTGTATATTTTTCTCGCCACTTTCTAGTTACTAACCTAGCTTTATCAATGCCGTGAAACTCTGTTATTCGCTTAAGAGATAATTGTAATCATCTCGCTATCACTGTGCACTGTGCAGTGTATGCAGACTTTAAGATACTAGTAACTTTAACGCAACTGCATTGGGCTGATCATTGATAGGGAGGTGAACATTCGTAACTCATGTAAATTAATAATAAGCTGTTGAGTTTCCAAATAAATAAATAATGCCCACGAGAACCTTACTGCCTGATCAACCATCACCTGAGGGGCAGTTCTCCTAGTTTAAGGAGCGTTCGCATGCGTACAGCAGTCGCAAAATTCATAATGACCTCAGAGTATTTTAAGATTGTCGTTAAGATGATTTGTGACTTAAATTTGAACGCTTTTTAAGAGAGATGGAGAGGCGATGTTTGGACTGTCCAAAAGAAGATATGGCTAAAATGGGGGGTGACTACTAACAATGGTAACTGTCATGGATGAAAAGTCATGTTGGGCCAACCCAAAACACGCCAGGGATGTGCCCTAACAGGCGTGGCACAGAGCGGATTCCGGAGTGGTTTTTAAGAGGTACCGCTGATGGGAATCACCGGGTTGGTTTTAGTGAGGTAAAAACCCCACACTCCATGCGAGTCCAGGCGTCTATTGAAGGTTTTACCACGAAACAAAAAAGAAAAAAAAAATGGCAAAACAAAAACAGCTACACAAACAAGCTATCCTCCCTTCTTTACTTTAATAAACATATGAATATCGCACAACGCGACCACGCAAGCAAGCAGCCATATGTCATAGTGTGAGCCCGTAACTCATTCCAACTTACGGTTCAATCCCCAGCGGGAAATGCAGACTTGCTTAGTTGCTCCACCGCCTGCCAGTCATCACACACACGAAGGCAATGTATCCGCAGTGCGTCAGCAATTTAAAACAAACCACCTACATTAAAAATCGGATATTTATCGCTATTTTAGGAAGCACATGCAACATCTACATTTATACAAATAAATAAAGTTGTTTTAGTGTCTGTTCGTAATATTCTCAAAATAACACCTTTTTACTAAATGCATATGTAATGTAACTTCATGTTTAATAAAATAATGTAATTTTTTTTTTTTTTTCAATACTCAATACTTTATTGCATTCCATAATGTGTATACATAACAGTTGGTATGTTAAAACATCGAATCAATTATGGACCCTGTCGGGTACAGCAAAGTTTATTATTAATAGGAGAGAGGATGAAGGATGGTAAAACATGGCTTAACTTTGACATACCAGAGCAACTATTGTATAACCCATATTTGCAAAGTAAAATAAAATTCTATTCTATTCTTTTTGTTTGTCTGTCTGTTTGTTCCGTTTTATCTCAGAAACGGTTGTACCGATTTTGTCAGGTAACTGTCACTGGCAGAGAGCTGATGTTATTTAGGTGTAACTTAAGGGTCTTGAAGAACCTTAAGTTACACCTAAATAACACCCAAGGGTTCCGTGCAAAAAAATAAAACCCATGAAAATACTTATCACGCGAGCGAAGCCGCGGGTAGAAGCAGTAGTAGGTAATAAATCATTCTGGTTTCTCTTTGGGTCCTGTGAAAACAAACATTGGATTTGGTTGGCTGGCGAATGAGATGTCGTTATGATAGCATCTCAGATTGAGAAATTCGGTCTACACTTCCAGCAGAGGAAGAGTGTGATGCGATTTTCATTCTTGGCTCCATGTAAGGCGTCGGCCTAACACAAGACGATCATCCACGAGTACGCGGTCGAAGCAATCATTTGTGAACAAAATGATCACGTCGATCGCTTATTCGCGCGATGATTATATTGTAGGACGACGCCTAAAGATGGGTACTGATCGGTGTTACGGGGCGTAACATGTGACAAAGCGAGCATTCGTGCAGTCATACGTGGAAATAAGCACGAACATGTGCGTATGTGTTTTGTTTTACACGGATTTTAGGACACGGCGTAACATAACATGCTCGCTGCGAATGTTAAGGTGGGTACTCACCTAGCCCTGTAGCGTGTAACGTATCTGATACGGTATCAACCTACAAGGCTCGTGACCGCGTATCCAGTTAAGAGCTCCCGGATCCGTCCACGCGTACACTGTGAGCTGCCTTTGTGTTACTGTTAGGTAGCGTCTCGCAGCAGGCTCGTGCCTGCGTACTCACTTGATACAATAACAGATACGTTACATTGCTACACGGCTAGGTGAGTACCCACCTTTATATTACGGCCCGTAACACCGGTCAGTACCCAGCTTAAGTGAGAACAGTTCACAGAGTATATCTAAATACAGCCGGGAAGAACACTGAGCTTAAATCATCATTAGCTCCAAACGCCGAAACCGTCGATGACTTCAAGCAATCACCAATGCTAAATAGTCAGATAACGGGCTAAAAAAGCCGAACTTCCGTCCATAATTCAAGTCAGATCCTTCCAGTAAGGAGCTAATTCCTCGAAGGAGGCTGTAATCCAGAGATTTATTACAACAAGACGCCGTGAGCCGCGTTGGAGAGATTAATTGTCGCCGCAGCCACAATGCAGATGTTTCTCTACATAATATTGTTAAGGCTACGCAATTTTTTGACAGCCTGACTTTTTAAAGGCTTCCTTTTTGTCATTTAAAAAAAAATGTTTAGAAGGGGAAGTAAAAGCAGGTTAGGGTGTTTCTCGACATATATAATATTGTTAAGGCTACGCAATTTTTTGACAGCCTGACTTTTTAAAGGCATCCTTTTTGTCAGTTAAAAAAGAAATGTTCCTCGCTATGCATCCTCGCACATCTCTGGAAACGCAGCCATAATGGCTGCTGTTGAAAAGATTCCTAAGTTCGAGTAATTTCAGGGAGAAGTGTAGTTAAGTGGAAATGACAATTTTAGTGTATTTTTGTATACCAAATATTATAAAACCATTATTTGAAAAGAGTAACTATGGAGTTTCTCTCGTCCGTTCTTCTCCATAAGAATCTACCTTTCCGAATTAACACTAGTTACTTTATTAATACTATTATTTTACTGAACTGGTCTAATTGAAATAAACGCTTTGACTTTGACTTTCACAATATTAAAGTCTTACACAGGAAACTAATTGTAGATGTTTATTTTCAAGCAAAGAATTCGTAGCAGTCTACTTATATGGTCAGTAGTGAGGGCTGTATGGTTGATGATCTTTATTTCTCTATTTACCATGCAACAATGTTGCTAGGGCAGTCAGCATGCAAAAACGTTGAATGTACATTTATGACGGAGCAACAAAAAAAATGAAGCGCAATTTATCAATTTAAAGTATTTATTTCTTACGAATATTTTCAACAAATAACCAAAACAATTCATTTCTACACTAGGAACAATGTACCATTATTAGAAAAAAACTTACAATTATGTAAAAACTTAACTAATATTACAACTTGCAAGTTGCTACTAGCGCCGTCGTGGATTAAATGCGAATTAATCTTGTAGAAGTGTCATCATGACAGTCCCAGTCATTGTCAAACTTTTGACACACTGTCAACATGAATGACCATTGATCCTTCCATGTGCTTTGAATTCCAGTATATTTTGGCCCTTGGCAGAAAATTAAACTAGAAAATAAATTAAATTTGTACTGAACCTAATCACTTCACTTGGCGTATTTGGTTTGGTTTGGTTTTAACCTTGTGGGGTTAAAAATAAGGTTAATTTTAATATTTGGCCAAATACGCCAAGTGAAGTTCCCGCATAACATTAGTGATAACTGCTGAAAGCAGCACCAAGGGCCAAAATATGCTGCTCATCTTGAACATTACATGTATTTAACAGACACATTATTTGTAACCGATTCGAATCTTTGCCACTAGAACACCCCATTGACATTTATGTCATATGTGACGCTTACCTATGGAATTTAGCGCTTTATGACGAACTTAACTTATATACAACGGCACTCTAAATATTGACCCTGTATAAATTACTTGTTCTGACGGATACATCAACGCTGAGCCTAAACCACGAACTTGAAATTTTGGCAGTTGATGCATTTTATAACGCAAAAACATCCACTAAGGAAGGGTTTTTGGAAATTCCACTCCTAAAAGAATAAAAAAGGTATAACGGTTGTTTGGAAACCCGTCATTTTAACATTTAGAAGCATGGCACGCATTGGCGCCAAATAAACTTGCAATAGGGGCCAATGACCCACTTAAATTTTTTGACATTCTTATTTCCAAAATCGGAAGACAATCTGTCCTGAATGTACATCTATCGAGATCCTTTACATTTTCTAGTAATGAAAAACTATTCATAATTTATTTTTCGGTTGCCTATGCCTTTCTTGTAAATTTATCTGGCGCCAGCCATAGAAATAAATAAACACAAGTTTCACCGTTTTTGAAAATCTCTGCCTAAGAGGGTGAAAAAGGGGTTGAAAGTTTATACGGGGAGTCCGTTTTTTTTTGTAAGTAAGAAGGATGAAAATTATAAATATATGATACTATACTGAGCAAAAACAAAAGGAACACATTTCTTTGTTTTAGGAAATTCAACCCCTTGGACATTAGTTTAAGAAAGGAAAAAATATCTCAAAAATTGCTTGACCTATGAATATGAAATTTGGAACCTAGATTACGAGTAGGTAGGAGAGGTTAGTTAAGATAGGATTTTAGAAAAATTCTCCCGCAAAGGGCTGAAATAGGGGGTGGAAATTTATATGCATTCTTTATGCCAATAATATACTTGAAATTTAGCACGATTACTGGACTAAGTAAATAATAAAGGTTGTTTTCATTACTGTTTCACAACTCACTATAAGAGCATTCGATCAGGAGTACCACAAGGTAGTATTTTAGGACCTCCTCTATTCCTCCTGTACATCAATAAATAACATAGTTGGTTGTTTAACACTAAATGACCTTAAGGTGAATTTGGCAAAAACAAAAATGTACATTTTAGCAACTACAATCAAATTAAAAAACAATTTAAAAGAAAAAATAAATAGAGATGACAATATTCGATTTCTTGGTATTATCTTAGACGAGCACTGCAATTGGAAATTACATATAAATACGGTATGCAAGAAACTCAATAGATTTGTTTACGCTTCAAGACAGTTAAGGAAAACAGTTAGTGAGACAGTAGCTCTTACTGCGTATCACGGCCACGTAAGCTCCATTTTAAGGTACGGGTTATTGTTACGGGGCAATTCGCCGCACACTAGCAGAGCTTTCATTATACAGAAAAAGTGTATCCGAGCGTAACGTCGGGCCTTTTGAAACATGGAGACCGCCTTTCAGAAAACTAGGAGTACTAACTCCTGTTTATACATAATTGTAATTGGGATGTTTATTAGAACCCAATCACATTTATTTGTAGATAGTAATGAAAAGTGTAAATATAAGTCAAGAGACCCCACTAAATTGAAAAGTCATACTTCTTGAGAATCACATAATAAAAGGAATAGTTATAGGATGTCCATTAAAATTTACAATGATATTTCAAGTCTTTTCGAGAGAACTTCCCATAATATATAAGTTTCAAAAGCAAATGAAATTATGGGTAATGGGAGAACTGCTTTTATACCATAGATGATTTTTTTAACAGTAAGACAATCTCTGTAAATTATGTGTTGATCTATTGTATTCGTGAACTATTTTATTCTATTTTACTGTGCCTAGTAGTAAATTTTCGCATGCCTCCTATAGGTGAGATCTGTAAACCTCTTACTATTTTATTGTAACAGCTATTGATTTTACTTGGAAACAAAAACAAACATTCTATAAGTGGAATTATTGAAACGAATCTATCGATTTGTCATAGTCAACGAAGAACGACGGACCAGTTGCGCTGGTTCTGTGGTCTCAGCAGCAAACATAGCCGAGTCCTTTAGGGGTAGAGGGGCATTCAATTTCGTAGAGTACCCACTAAATCCGTGCGGACGAAGCCGCGGGCCATGTGCTAGTAAATCATAAGACTACAGTACTATCCGAATCATATCCAAGATCGGTTTCTGTATTACAGTCTACGTTTTTCCTAAGCTTACATTCTATATTTCGTCGTTTTCCATTATGATTGAACTTCTCCTTACATATCCTTTTATTTTGTTCAGGTTTAGAGTCATTCTGTAGTATTCTTTTTTTATATTCATCTAAAGAAATTTTCTTAGCGTCCTCTTTTCTTTTGCTTTCTTCGTTTATATTCCACATGTTATTATATTTTCTTTTGCAGCACTTGACGAAATCTCTTTTCCTCATCGGTTTGGTTTCATTTCTTATCATGAATCTGGGATCTCCAGGTTGTAAATCAATATTAGATGCAGCATTTTGGGTCTGTAAATTTGGAGTCACTTGCTCTAAAACTTTTTGATATGTCGGTATAGGCAAAATTGGCGGCGAATATCCCATTGCTGACTTTGTTTGCTGGATAGGATTGTCTTTCTTGTTAATTGTTAGTTTCAAAGTTTCAAATCTACCAGGATTTTTGGACATAATTGCCACTTCAAGTGTGTTCTCTTTTTTGTCTTTTCCAATAATTTTACCGGGGTAAATTTCTTTAAAGTCATTTATATTTTCGTCAACAAATGACAACTTGTCTAATTCTTTTAACATTTCCGTCTTGGTTGCAACTACTTCTGAATCTGGCGAACTCATAATTTGAGGATTTGTTAATTGTTCTGCTTCAACCGTTCCATTTTTGGTATCAACATTTTTTTTAGCAGGCATAGCGACTATGTTAATTTTCTTTACTAAGCCATTGGTATTCATTCCAATAATAGAACCGTTTGTAGCCTGTAGGGTATTTTGCATTACTGATGCTGATGGACGGTTGAAATAGGAGCAATTCTTGGATTTAGTCACGTCATGAATATTTCTTGGCGCATTATTAGTTGGCGGAGCAGAAGGTGGGGGTGGTGGTGGTGGTGGAGGCACTAAATTTTGTGGCAACCAACATTCTCTGTAAAAATCTTGCACTGGATTACTCGATTGTTGAGCTATATGACCATGTGCAGGATAGAATTGATTTGTAAAAGAATTGGCAGGGTTTGGGAAATTACTCGGAAGCCTCTCCGAAGGGGCAGGTGGATAAAATATAGTGAAAGGTGGTCGAGGATCTCTGAATCGTTGCTGTGAATGACTCAGGAGGATATTAATGGGTCTTTGAGGATGAGGAGCCATGGGTTGCATAGGGGGTTCGCGGAACGTCTCATTGGGATAGTTTGTGTGATTATTTGACTTCAAAACTATGGCCGATGCATAACGGTTCTGTACTGGGACATTGATATTATTGTTAGAAATATTGTTGCCACTCATTCTATTAGACAATACATTATGGTTGGGAAAGTTAGAATCATAATAAGTGGGGAAGTTGGTTTTTTGATTGGAATTTGATCCACTTGTAGGCGTAATGACTGTTGTCGTTAAGACGTTACTATTGGAGACTGGTTTGTTATTTTTAATTGGTGCTTTAAGAGAAGAATTTGTTATAGGGAAAGTATTTAGTTTTTGCTTATTCACATTATCTTGATGACTCTCACGCAAAAGGTTCTGTTCAAAAGTCTTATTTTGACTTGAAGGCATAATTGGAGCGTTTTGGAAGTTGTTGGTTCTGAAGTCATTCTTATTACCTTCATTATAATTCTTGGGAAGCCTGTCCGACACAATCAATGATTTAGAATGAATGCTACTGACTTTACTTGTGGCTTTATCTTGTATTATATTCGATTCTTTTCGCAAAGCTTGTTTATTAGTAACATCAAGAGGCTTTGTAACTGGAGCAATTTTTGAAATAACGTGTTTTGGTCGATTAGCCTCATGCATTAAATTGCAGCTATTTGAATTAGAAAGCGTATCAAATATTTTTTTTATTTTAGTGGGCTCTTTTGGTAACTTAGAATTAGTATCAGCTTTATTGCATTTAGAAGGTATTTCCTGTTTAGGTTTCTTTGGGACAGTACTGCAATGTAGAATTGGCGACTTTGGCTCATTCTTTTGTTTTTCAGTCTTTTTACGAGGTTTCCTATCAAGTTTAGTAGCTATACTTTGTGTGACATCTCGACATCTTTGTTTCGTGCATTTTATTTTTTTGATATCTTCTTTATTATTATTTTTTACCAATTGTCCTACCCAGGAATTGTTACTAGTACTACTTTTAATTTTGATTTGATCATTTTTATATTTATTCGTTATTTTCACATCTTTCACGTGTGTTGTTTCTTTAGTTGATATATTTGTATTTTTTTCTGTAATAGTTGTTTTGGAACTTATTTTCTTTTCATCAACAACGTTTTGTTTATTTTCTGAGTTTTTCAAAAGAGATATATTTGGCACTGTATTTACAATTTTCCCTTCAGATGTCTGATCGCTGGTTTTCTTTGTCTTCAAATTATCGATTAATTTTTCAGATACTTTACTGATTTGAAACGGTTTGTCACCCAAATCTTTTTCGTTGTTAATTTTAAACTGTGTATTATTTCTCTTTATTTCATCAGTTAGTGGTAACAGGTGAGTGCCGATGATATGGCTAAGTGTTCTGTCAGCAGCACTTACGTAGTTTTCATCAACCATAACACTTTTTTGTTTCGCAACCACCTTTTCAACTAATTTTTTTCTATCGATTTTTGGTGTAATTTTCATACCCACAAGTCCTTGATTACGTTTGAAATCAACTTTAACAACATTCTTTATACTCAATGCTTTTTCTAATTCCTTATCATCTCTACGAAGCTTCATAATTTCCAGGTTTTTATTAAATTTTGCTGGACTTTCTATTGATGGTATTGTTGTTTTGCAGTTTTGATCATTATTAATTATTTTATTTGTGACATCTTGTGGATCTTCCACTATAAAACAATCATCAGAATCGTCCGCTACATCTTCTACGCCTATTTTATTTTCACTGTCACTATGTTCAGTTGAATTAATTTGCATAACTTGTTGAGAATACTTTCTAAAGTACCAAGGGAATTTTCGGCAATCCACTAATTTAACCGTTAATGGAGAAATATCACACTCACTGGTGGGGCTGCTTTGTAACGTTTGTATAAGGTCATCATCGGGCACTCCGAGTGTAGAATTTTGTAATAGTTGACAGAATTCATCATTTGCAAATGTCCATCGGCTTTCTGGGTCCCTTTTGATACCTGGTCAAAAAAAATTGAAAATAGTGTTAGTTGTGCTGTTATCATGCTTGCATTTTTGAATCAATGGGGTTAGAATTAGGTGAAATGGGTGTTTTAGCTTTTAAGATTTAAAACTGATTTTGCTCTTGACTCTAAATTAACTACGTTTACCTTTTACCTTATGCTACTACTATATTCATCAACCTCGTCTCACATTTGCTAAACAATGTTACGCTCGCTGGGCAGCAGCCTCCCGATCATCATCATCTGTCTAGCCTTTTCCTAGCTTTCAGTGTAACCGGTGGGATTTTATTTTATTTATAAAATAAATAAATAAAATAATGCAGGTTCGTTTGGTTCACGTTCAGTTATGATAACCAGAACCATCTGGTGTGCAATCGCACACAATACTAGTGCTTGGTGGCACTAGTATTGTGTGCGATTGGGGATCGAATATTATACTCATTTGTTTAGAAATTTGTTGAATAATTTTTTGACTTGACCGTCTTTGCTGTGAGATTCCTTTCCATTAAAAGAATCATTTGTGACACAATGTGCAGAGTAAAAAAAAATCTAATAACTCTTGACAGACGTTGTCCTGTCCGAACGTTTGCTTTGTGTCTGACGAAAAAATATAGGAATCGATTGCAGCGCCACCTACCAGGTCCAATCGTGAATCTAAACCATTTTCAAATCTCCTTGAACACACACAAAAAATGTCATCTACATCGGTCCAGCTGTATAGGAGGAGTTCAGTGACATACACACGTACACAAGAAATACATATATGTATTATTATTGTTCAGTGACAACCACGAAAAGCGACAGCGTCTAGAGATGCCATTTGTACTAAAAAGACTCTTGCGCAATCTGTGTTCAGCATGACAGCTTTGGCTATCATAGCCAAAGCCGATTTTTTTTGTAATACGGAAGGTTTTGACACCGCTAAGACACTTGGGTGCTTACTTGCCCAGTGCTTAGAAAAGTTTCAACTTACCATGTCCATGGGGCTGGCTGCCGAAGTAGACGGCGTTGATGTTACTGTCGAACAGTCTGATCGGATCGTCACAGTTCTCGTCATCCGTGTCTTCACTCAAAGGAGACTTCATCCTGAAGCTATCTGCCAACATAAGAAAGCTACTTTTATTATAAAGTTTCCAAACGTCTTTTATAATGCACACAGCAAAGGAGTGGACATTTCTGCCAGCGTCTGTGTTTCCGAAAGCATACAACCCTAATCTCTTCAAAATTAGAGTGAACAGGCTTCTCCTGGGTAAGCTCGCTCCATCGTCGACTTTGTCTCTGTCATCTACATATGACCTAGACTAGAGTCAAGAGCAAACCCATCTATCTAAATATATAAAAATGAATCCCTATTTCCCTTGGTCACGACATCACGCGTGAACGGCTGGACCAATTTCGCTAATTCTTAGTGTTCGTGTTTCTTATTGTAAAACATAATCTGGGCGAAGCCGGGGCGGGCCACTAGTATTAAATAAAAAAATAAAAAAAACTAAACAACTCGGGTACTGCAGCGGCGAGGGCTTCTTGGAATCCTAATAGCCGGTTGATTGTGTTCACATCTCACTAAATAGCACTGCTTAATATTCATCGAAGGTTCATATTCTATTGAAACTCCGTTCTTTTGTAAGGTCAGCTCAAGGTCAAAAGTATTGATTAACGCTGAAGTGCGGCTACGGTACTTTACACACACTAGTCATAATAAAACAATTTAAAACAAAGATTGTGTAAAAATAGAATTGGAGGATTCCTAATAAAATGCTTTTAGTGGTCTATACTAATATTATAAAGAGGTAAAGTTTGTATATAGGGGGTAATCTCTGGATCTACTGAACTGATTTAAAAAATTCTTTTTGTATATGATAGCCACGTTCAGGGGGCATGCTATAGGCTATACGGGAAGGGGAAATTCTTACGGAAACAGGAAAAATGGGATATGCGTGTACGAAGTCGCGGGCTACAGCTAGTGAAGGATAAAACAGTGAACAAGAAAACTACTTTTAACGTTTCCAAGTGTTTAACAATATTTCGGTCGGAACCGAGATGGTACTTGTTAGAGTGCACGAGCAGGACTCTCCTTAAGAAGAGAGGTCCCTTTATTGTATACGAGTATGCTTTAAAATCAACAGGGTCATTAAAGGCGATAGATAGAAGGGTAGTTCAAATGTCACAACAACAACTGCATGGGAAAAATAAATCGTTAGCTAATGAGATGATAGGGCTAAAAATGTATGAGATATTTTGATTTCTCTGAGATTAATGAGATGCGAATACGGACGTTGCTTTAAAATAAATAAAATTGGCACTAATATCAATATTCAGTAAACAATTGATTTCCTAACAAATTTCTAATACAAAAAATGTTAACGCAACTCAGTCAATGTGTAATTTTATGTTAAACAAAACTTGTTCCAATTNTATAAACTTGTTGGTAGTTATGTTTTCGAGCCGTTTGGGGTTGAAACTCTCGGGTCTTGGGGTCCGAGTGCTCATAACTTATTTAAAGATCTCTCAGGGCGCTTAGTTGACACTTCACGTGACCCAAGGGCTGGCTTTTACCTTGGTCAAAGAATAAGCATTGCCATACAACGTGGCAATGCCGCCAGTTTTTTGGGTACACTTCCAGTCGACAGCGATGCGGATGAATTTTTTGACGCCATATTTTAGGGTTTATTTAGTTAGGAGATTTTATTTTTATTTCTAGTGTATATAGTTTAGTTTATTATTATTTTCTTTTTATGTTTTTTTTTGTGTGCCAAATCCGAAAATTTATTTTTATTTCTAGTGTATATAGTTATTAGTTTATTATTATTTTCTTTTTATGATTTTTTTTGTGTGCCAAATCCGAAAATATGAGGATTAGCGAAAAACACTGAAAGAAGTCTCGAGCCCGATTTTAATGAAAACTAAAACTGTATGATTGTTTTTTTTTTTAAATTGGTATTCCTGGCCAGTCTTCGATCCGGTTGGTTTTGAAAAAAAAAAACAAACATATTACACCATCCGAAAGTGTCGCTTATAAAATAATAACCATTTGTAACAAATAATTTCTAAAAATACTAAAAAGTTTAAGTATGTTGTGATAATATAATTGGTACAAGTTGTGTTTTATTTATTTTTTATTATTTATATATTTTTTATTATTTTTATTATAATTATATTATTAATTGTTGCTTTTTTACCCATATTTATACTTATTATTTTATTTGTATATTTCTGTTATATATGCTCCGTGAATGTATCCGCGGCACCACTGATTGGCCCTATCAGAATACCAGCGCTGCGTTATTTATTTTTTAAATATCGCAGCATAGGCTGAGATAGGGACCATTTTGGCCTCGCACAGATAATTATTTTATTATACTGTTTGGTTATTAATTTTATTTTATTGGTTTGTTTGTCTTGTGCGAGTCCCAAATAAACATTTTTCTTTCTTTCTTTTCTTTTCTTTCTTTCTTTTAAACATTTTTTCATCAGACCAATTCGTCATTCATAAAAAAAATATGAAGAGCCTCTCGCAGTTCAACCTAGGAGGGACCCTTTCTTAGCACACACACCAACATGTGAAGCTTAATTAAATAAGTCTTTAATAGGCTTAACCTACACAAAATTAATGTACACTACTTTAAAGATTCACTGCCTTAACACAAGGTTCACGCTTATAACCTAAGTAATCACAAAATCACTTAAAAAATCTCGAAAATTAACATAGGCTTGTCTTAAAACTATGACCGATCCTTATCGTGGTACGAAGTCAACTGCCATCATCGTCTCCCAAACATTTCAAATCACTTTGCCCATTCCATATTCCCACAGTTTTGCACAAAAGACGAATCTCCTTTTTGTTCCTGGTCGTCAATTGTTTCAACATGCTAGCCAGATGTGGCGCCTGTTTTAGAAGTTCCGATATTTCTATCGATTTTTAGAATTTACTTATAAGCCCTGGCTAGAAGCTTAAATATTTATATTAAGGCCGCCACAGGCAAGTCCGGTTAAGCAGTCGACCACCTCTTAGGTTAAACTGCGAGAGGCCCCTTTTTTATGAGTGACGAATTGGACTGACGAAAAAATGTTTAAAACACTCTTGGATTTTTATCCAAGTTTGTTTTAAACATTTTTCGTTTGACTGTACTGTTTCTGGCTTGTGGTCCCAGAATCCGGAAATAAAATATTAAAATTAAATGGTTTAAAACCAATCGTATCACAAAATCTTAAAACTATGACCGATCCTTATCGTGGTACGAAGTCAACTGCCATCATCGTCTCCCAAACATTTCAAATCACTTTGCCCATTCCATATTCCCACAGTTTTGCACAAAAGACGAATCTCCTTTTTGTTCCTTGGTCGTCAATTGTTTCAACATGCTAGCCAGATGTGGCGCCTGTTTTAGAAGTTCCGATATTTCTATCGCTTTTTAGAATTTACTTTCTATTCAAAATTTTATTACTCCCAAAAGGTGATAAGTCAACTTTCCTAATTATTGTGTTTAAATATTTCACGTGTTTTTATTTTTTTGGTAAACTAGTGGCTTCGCCAGGATGTAATTTTTTCTTTCTTAATTTTCTTTCTTAAGAACCTTCTCAACAACAAAAACATAATTAGCGAAATTGGTTAAACCGTTCTCGAGTTTTGCGCTTAGCAACACATTTGGCGATTTATTTTTATTTATATAGATTAGGTTCAAATGAAATTAGAACCTTGTAAAGTAACTCCGGTTAATTATGTTTATTCACCATCCTGCATTGGATCCATTTGCCGGGTTAAGTTGTTTTTTCAGATGAGATGAGCGAACTGATTATTAGATAAGAAATAGAAACAAAACAATGTTTACCACAATATTTATGTGGAAATTGGATAGATGAAATCGGCAGAAAAAAATACTTGTTGGCACTTTTTTCTAAACCAACTCCTTACAAATAACTTGTTGGCACTTTTTTCTAAACAAACTCCTTACAAATAACTTGTTGGCACTTTTTTCTAAACAAACTCCTTACATACTTCTTTAAAAGCTGTAAATAGGCGACCACTGAAAATCAGCTACGTGCTGTGGGTCCCCCACGGCACAGCATTATGCTGAGTGGAAGCCACAACCACGACATGCTTCTACTTTAGACCTACACATACTTTTGTAATTTTTTTTTATTATATTTTTTCTTATTTAGTTTTTAACGTGTCTTTACTAACATAATTTAAGAACTACTAACACTATCGTTTAGAGTTTAGTTTAAGAAAAAAAAATAGATATGGGGGTAGGTATGCCATTTTGTGGCAATTAAATAGATACTTTTTCTATCTTCTTCTAAATACCTTTACTGGTTTATAAAATAAGTTCAATCAATTTGATAAAAAATATGGTTGGTTCCTGTGCTATAAAATATCGGAAATGCTCTTTGTAATTAAAGCTCTTAGTTTTATAAAAAGTGGACGTCAGATTCCTAGTTCTAGTAATCTAGTGGTCCCTTAAATGCCTACATTCCCTGTTCTTCGTCATTGTTCGTAACAGACGTCATGTTATCAGCTCAGCATGTATGGCGCTGTGGCTGCGGGCGAGGGTCTCGAAACGAGGCGTATCAGATCTGACGCGAACTTCATTGATAGGGGACGAACTAGGTTATAACTCAAAGGCATTATACATTATCTGTAAGTTATGCTTCGAAAAACCCTTATTTTTAACGATACGGTCTCGCGTCAATTATATAAATATAAACTTCTAGCTTTTGCCTATTTCGTACGCGCAAATCCCGTTGTTTCCTGTTCCCGTAAGAATTTCGGGAAATCCCCTACACTCCCCAAGGAACCATATTTTTTGTTCTTTAATGATGGGAAATCATCATATTATGACTTCTTCAGCTCTGAGTGGAGCGGAAGGGCGTCGCAGACTCTTACTGACTAAAACCCATCCGTGTTCCTTCTAAAGCCGTTTGCATTCCAGGGCCGCGGTGACTCTTTCGAACAAATTCCGCTGGCCCTAGCGGGCCCCGTTTTCTATGCTGAAATCTCATTGAGGCGCGCGTGGAACACATCGCGCCATCGACCCGGGCCTGGCGCTGATCGGGCAGTGAGCCACCCAATGCTCGCCATCCGCAGGCCCGCGCCTATGGTGGCCCATGGCTATGATGGTTACGGGGATCCAAGGAACCTACATGCCAAATTTCAGCTTTCTACGACTAGTAGTTTCGGCTGTGCGTTGTCTGATAGTAACTTAGTCACTCAATAACAGAAGAATTTTATAAATATTGATTGATGATTGATATATCGAGTCGTTCATAAAGGGCATGGGCATAAAGACCTTTTTGGCCAAATCTACTTTTTGCATGCAGTCTTTCTTAGTTTTTTACTCTCTTTCTATCTGTATACATAATCCAGACATCTTAGTCAAAATTAAACTCATATAAACTTGTGTATTTTGATATCCTAACAGTTCTCAAAACCAACATATGGTAGAGGTATACCGATACGCGATTAAAATCTAAGGTCACAAAAATCGTTTTTTTGCAATTTTTTTGCAAATATCTCGCTTCTTACGAGGTTTTCGCTATTTGTATTTATTATCAATATTGTAGAGGATTACATTCCCTACAACATTGTTTTAATTTTTTTTTCATACGTTGAATCGTTTTTTAGATAAAGGGCCGAGAACGCAGCGGAGCGTCATTTAAGGTCAACCGGTAGTCCGTGGTAGTAGTTATAAGGAGTAACTTTTTTTTAGAAAGAAAAACCCATGAAAATACTATTTCCACGGGCAAAGACGCGGGCAGAAGCTATACAAACATAAAACTCTCAATAATTTTAATCTAATAAAATATTTTTGAAACACGAGCACCTTCTGAATTTAAATTTCAATAACATACGACAGTAAAATTCGGCACGAAATTTGCCTTGGGTCTGTTTGTTGATTGGTTTTATTCCTCGATACGGAAAGCATACATAATTAATTAATTATTATCATCAGTGCCTTACCTTATTTTCACCGCGAGTTCTTAAAGAAATATATTCTCTCAAGCAGATCAGTTAATATTTCCATAATAAAATGTGTATAATAAATCCGTCCGTTTTTGCATTCACGGATCCAATTCTAATTTACACAAAAATAATATTTCTTTGCTTACGATATTTCAAATTGATGATGACACTCGCAGACGTCACGACAAATAATAAACAAAACAAGAATCATTTATTTTAATTCAAATTCATATTGTATTCCAAATTAAAAATAAATAGGTGGTGAATTCTCTGTGATAAATGCTAAGCAAAGAGTTTTCACATTTTGTTATTGTTTCATTTTTAAGCTACTTTATTTCAATGACAATAGAACGCAATTTGATTTGTAGCATTTTAAATTATTGTTAATAATTTATACTTTTTTCTTTATTACTGGCATTCTATTTTTTTTTCGTTAATGCCATTAAGAAAAACCTATATGGCCAGTGAGTAACCTGGAATCTTTGAACGAAGCCACAGTATAGATATCTCAACAGTATTCTATCTTTATACAAACGGTCGAACCGTGAGTCCTACCTACGTGCCTCGAGTTCCGTATACACTTAAAAGTCTTAAAACACAACCTGTCATGAATGTGCCGTAGTGACGAACTAACGGTGTGATGGTTTTGCAAGTAGTAAGCGTGTATTTGATTGAAATAAGTACAAGTATTTACTTTGTATGGCAAAGAGATTTTTTATTTATAATAGATTTTAATATATTATAAATTTAACAATAAAGCTTTTCGTACGTCTCAGTCGCGGCGCAAATATTTTTCAGTCTCAAATTTTTAGGAATGGTTTTTTTTTATTCAGTCTATGTACTAATAAAAACACAACATGCAAAATAAATTTCATTTTTTTTTATAAAAATAATAATATTTACAATCACAAAACTAGAAAGAAGCTCAAGTAGGTAGCTGAAATTAAAATACTGTAGACAGGCAGTCCTATCGCGTGTTTATGTACCGCGCGGCTGTAGGTAATTATTTTAAGGACAGAGCCGAGTCACAATACTGGTAGATAATTTAATGTGACGAAACTAAACAAAGAAAAATAAATAGGTACATTCTTTATGGTGACCTGATTTGTCTTACAAGTGACATTTTATGCAATCAGAGCCTACACAATAGCTCACAATGGTCGATCCTAATGCCTACACAATGGCCCACAATGGCCGAGGGCATTAAAATTTACGTTGTCTAATGAGGTTTGCTTTCAAAGGGATAAACCTATTTAAATCTTTATTTGATTTCAATCACAATGACTTTGTATCTGCATAATTCGATGCGATTTTGAATGGAAATGGTAAATATTGTAGTTGCAATCCAACACTTTTAGCTTAGCTTATAATGTAACACGATATTTTTGAACCGATATTCAGAATGAAGAGAAACAATTTATATCATAGAAACGTTAAGGTATTTATCACTCCACTTAGTTTTAAATGGCCGAAAATGAAATTCGAATTGATTTATACTTAAGAAATACCTTCGTCCATCAACAACTGTTACTATGCCCGACTGAAAACTAATGAAGAATGACAGAATTTAAAAGTTTATACAAAGCATCCCAAGACTTTGCCACATGTAGGGAAAGTACCTTAATTAAACACTGTAAAAAGGATGGACACAATTTATATGATATAAATGCTAGTCGCGAGATAAACAAGTATATTAAATAACTTGATGTGATTGATTTTAACTTGTATTAAAATTTTCAAACTAACTAAATACGAGTATTTACTTAAATCTCGCGACAAGCTTTTATATCTTATAAATTGTGTAATGACGTTATAAGTTCATAGTAAAGGTTTTAAATTAAAAGTTTTTTTTTCTTTTTAGTGCATTTAAATAAAAGCTTGTTTTTTAAAAAGGTTTTTTTTTTATCCATCCATAGAATTGTAGCGGCATCAATGCCGCCACACGAAAAACTAAGAAACGAAATTTGTACGGCAACAAAAAGAACCGCAGCGCCATCTACGACGAACTAACAACGAAATCCTGCATCGCGCAAGCAAAGTTCTCCGCGCGATTTGAACACATACAACAGTCCGAATATCAACTCTCGGACAGTTGCCCACCAGACACAACAACCACCTGGTAGGAGGATCCTCCCATTTTCAGTGGAGGTGTGCGGGACTTTACTCTCGTTAACGCATACTCTCTATTGTATCATAAATCTCTCTCGATTGTTTATATGTGGGTCGCTGCTGCAAGCTGCCCACCTCGGTGTTAGGCATGTGGTAGTGATTCACATGTATTCATGGTTTTAGGTTAAGTGATTAGTTTAGAAATACTCACATAAGTGTAAGGAATATTCTTCTTTTGTATTTATACACGTACTTACGTACGTTGTACGTTTGGATGGGATTTATTACAATAAATCCCATTGGTCTGATGTTCTTGTCTTTTGACTTTCCGTAATAACTGTCAAATATCTTCAAATGACAGCCGGGACCAACCTGCTTTCCGAGATACGGAGGAGTCTCGGTGTGCGAATGGTTACTCATCTTTTTTTTTGTGAGTGGCCTCTTGCAGTTTAACCTAGGAGGTTGTGGGCTGCTTAACTGGGCTTGCCTGCGGCGGCCTTAATAAAAATATTAATGCCTCCAGCTTGTGTTGCAGGTAGAATCAAAGTTTATGGCGGCTCGGGACAATAAGCAAAAAATCTTGTGACAGCGGGGGTGAATGGTTCGGTACCGCGTAGCGAAAACCGAATTTCACAGACATCATTGAGTTTAACCTATACCTACCTACAAACTGGTGACTCCTGACATTTTTTTTATATCTGGGCTGATCAACATCCTACAGTTAAAACAGTACCCGTAGTGAAATAGGGACAGTCCAACTCATAACTCTATCAATACAACAATGGTCCATAGTCTACTGGCCCCATAGAAATAAAAAAAAACACTGGCCCAGGTGTGCAAATACGATTTTTCAATTTTCAAAATTCGTTCTAATGATTTTAGATAATATATACGGTTCGTTTTGGTATTACTGGATCCATGAATACGTTAGTCGTTCGACCTTTTGCGAAGTTCACAACTTAACCAGTTCCTTGGCACTACTTTACCACGAGATAAACCTTCTCCTCCCTGCGTCGTTTCCCCAATGCTGGGGGTCAAAGAGTTTAAAATCACATTGCTGTGGGTCATGACAAAACCATGTTTTGAAATTATGTTCGCTTAAGTGTGATGGATGATGATGAAAAATATCGTTTGATGCACGTGGCATTTGTCATTGCAATTTCTGCGTCAGTATCTATTCCGTCTCGGTTGCAATGACAAACTTTCCCCACTTGCATCAAAATGTTCTATTTTCGGTAGAAGAATATTTCGAAGTATGCTTCTCTACTGGGTCTATCCCATGGTGTGGGATGTCGTTGGATAGTTCGTTTAAAAATAGTGCGGATGTGCGAAAACCATTTTTCCATCCAAGGATCCGTTTGCGACATATTAAGCTGTAAAGTGCTAATTTTTGTTAGAGTCAAATGTTCTCTGCAAGCTAAACGGTTGTTTTTGGAGACGTGAAAAAAAACATGGTAGTAGCATATAATTAACGAATTTAAAAGGAAAACTATCACAGTCTAGTTTGACTCAAAAAGTTATAATTTATCCGACCAACTTATAAATGAAACTGGACACTATAAACTTCGTAGTAATTCCATATATATTATATTGTATTCTTACAGTGAAAATCCTTCACTACGCGTGTGATCCGACGCGCACTTAGCTGGTTTATTTCATCTTCGTATCCATAACAAAACTTGAATATAGTCCCACATGTTTAAAACTTAACTTCAAAGCGGGGCGTTAAAGCGGCTTAGTTCTAAGCGATAATAAGTAAGAAATAAACATAACGCTATCTTAAACCGTCAATAAATTCACTATGACGGACTCATAAAGATAAGCGTCGCTACCGTCTACTCCAACAGCTGGAAAATCCTAAAATAAAAGCACGGGCGGGTCTCCGACGGCGCCGTCGCCTGCGTCGTGTTGATTCGCCTATAGTAGGCGCCAGATAAATGTGGAATAAAGTATATTGACCTTTCCCTAATAACTGTTCATAGGTACCTGAACAATTAAATATGAATCGTTTTTCATTATTAGACAATGTTAAGGATCACGAGAGATGATGATTCGGGACAGCTTTGTGTCATTAATTCCGTTTTTCAAATTAAAAATGTCAATAATTGTAGGTGGGTCAATGACCGTTATTCCACGATTATCTGGCGCCTACTATACCTCCAACACGCTCGGCGCTCACTACGTCGCGCGCAATCTCCATAACAGACTATTACCTAACAAAAGAACAGTAGATAGGTCCGTGGGATCTATTGTTCTTTTGTCTGGTAACAATGAGATCAGACGCAATATACATGGTGATTGTTAATTAAGTGCGTTCCTTGGAATGTGTTATACTAGAGCTAATTTCCAACGTTTTTGACTCCGAAAACTTGGGGTCCATTTTGGGTGGTTGTCGAGCTATCTAAGATTTTAAGGTTTTTTTAGAAAATTTCTGTCTAATGACCAAAAACTGCAAATGGTGAGGAATCAATTCCACACTGAAAAGTCAACTGATACTTTCCGGATAAAAAACTGGCCAAGTGCAAGTTGGACTTACACACGAAGGGTTCCGTACCATAAGCCGAAAAGAAACATGTTTCTTGTACGGCCCCTTTTTGATTTTTAATTTTACATTTTTATTATTTGTTCTTATAGCGGCAACAGAAATACATCATCTGTGAAAATTTCACCTGTCTATCTATCCCGGTTCATGAGATACAGCCTGGTGACAGACAGACAGACGAACAGTGGAGTCTTAGTAATAGGGTCCCGTTTTTACCCTTTGGGTACGGAACCCTAAAAATAGACATATCTTTGGAAAGGAAGGAATCGTAAAGTTTAAGTTATGAAAATTACTTGAAACGTCTTTTGGTTATTGAGACATTTTACTCGAAATAAATGTATGGCACTTGACGTACAAACAACAGAAGGCAGTTTCTTATTTTAATAAGCTTTCTAAATTAGTATAAAAGTTCCCACTTTTGGAACGTGTAGGAAAAAAAAATCTCAATTGACCCAGACGAGGTAGTACTTTGATCGAAGTACTTGGTAGAAGACATTTTTCGATGTACGCCTTGTTTATTGCGGTTTTTGTTAATATCGGTATGTAACTAAAAATATTTGGCTTACTGTGACGGGTTCTGGTCGATCAGATCAGGCAAGATCTGTCAAGACCAGAAGTTTATTACTTATGCTGTCAAACAGTGAAAGCAGTTACTATCTTTTTATTTATTTATTAAGGCACACCAACGACATATTTACAATTTTAACAAAAAACAGGAAATTTTAAGTATTGGATTCTGTGCAAATACATCACTTATAGATATGCACAACATTCTCTATGAAAGATTACCTTTTTTTATTGTCGTTATTTAAGCAGGATCGGTCCAGCATGAAGACTAAATACTCCACTGTCCTTATACCCTTCTCTTTGGCGACGCGCTGCTGTCTCTGACTGGCACTAGCAGTACTTTCGTTTTAACTCATTTGAGAAGCAATTTGTGGTTGTTTTCTGCTGGAACCAGAGGTAAGCTACTCAGTAAGCCACACAGTTCTTCTGCAGGTTTTCATCACGCTTCTGTCAGGGTTGCAGAATTTGTTCGAAAGAGTCACCGCGGCCCTGGAACGCAAAGGGCTTTAGAAGGAACACGGATAGGTTTTAGTCAGGAAGACACGCCACCCAGAGCGGAAGAAGTCATTTGATGATTTCCCATCCCTAAAAAAAAAAGGTTTTCATCACGCTTGAACTAAGGTAATCGGTGGCGAAAATAGAAAAAAAATACTGCTTTCACTTTTCGGTCATACGTTAACATCTTCAATAACTTGAAAACCACCCAAAATTGACCCCATATTGTTGGTAAAAATCTTTTCAAATCAGCTATAGTATAACCCATTTAATTAACAGTCACCCTGTATTATAAATATTACGATTACGAGTATATTTTGATAATAGTCGCTTTGCAGTACCTACTACCTTTAAACACGTAGGTACATGTAAATATACTGAGATTATTGTATTCACATTCCATTATTCTGGTAAGCAACAAGCAGAAGAAAATATGATGCAGTGGAAAATCGTGATCATGCTGGCATTGACATTTATATATTTATTTATTTTTAGAACATGGAGGACCAATGCTAGTATGATCACTATTTATTTTTAGAACATGGAGGACCAATGCTAGTATGATCACTATTTCCCACTGCATCTATACTTGTACTTTGTACTTTGATTATGAAATTAACTTTTTTTACTAACTTATGGTGTACTATAAAATATATTGTACATGTGTGTGTGTGTGTTGTGTTGTTTATATTTATGTGTGCCTATGTTTTCGAGCGTAGGTATGGCACTCATGGGCTGCAGCTGAAAATCCGCGACAGGTGGTATACCTTGTGTTGCCATCTGGCATTATGCTGAGCTGAGACCCTTTGGCATTGTTGGTTTCCATTATTTATTTTGTTTAATTTTAAGGTGTTTCATGCCAATAAACACAATTTTGAAGTTGCGAACACAGCTAGTTAAATTACAAATCACGAAAGTGGATAAATGTTATCAGTTATCACAGAAACCTCTGTAATCAGTACGTAAACAAAAGCACAGTCCTTCAAATGCGTGGGTTGCATGTTTGTGATTTTAGTTTTAAGGATTTTTTTGTGTATTTTTTCAGAATGCTATTTGTTTTGTCTCAAATAGGTATAAATATCTCTTTTGTGGTCTCTTTCCTGTCACAGACGTGGATCTTTAAAAATAAATATCTGAAATATTAATTTTTAAAGAGACTACATCTGTGGATAATTACACATATCTACGTTGACATATTGTGGTTCTGGGTAGTATTCCATAGGTACTGCATCAGAGGGTGAAACCGCTTTATATGAAAAAGAAGAAGCGAAAACGGTGGTCTTTGATACAAAACTGATCTGTGAAGATCTTTAGGTCAGCTTTGTATCAAAGGCTGTCTTTTTTCGAAGGCTTGTTGGCGAATTAAATACTTCATGAGGAAAACTTTGCGGTTCTTCAAATACACGATACATTCATATGTTATCTTTTATTATTTTGCTGATATTCTATTTTTAAATCTGAACATCGAACTACTTAAAATGATCAAGCATTAAGTAGTTGTTTCGGATGTTCCATTTTTAATATAGTTGAATTTAAAGTACCTAAAGGGAATGAGCATTAGTTTTATGTGGCGGGGATTTTTAATCTGTGGCATTGGTGATTATTCTCCCGCCATGAAATGTTGAACATGTTTTCGTTAATAATTTAATTAAGTTGAGTATTATGAAAAATATAACGAAGCATTGGAAAGTATACTGCGCTTTATTTAACCTCCTAGCTCCTGAAGTTTTTAGATATTATATAACGATGAAAAACGCTAGTATACAACGTGTAACAGAATAAACGCAATACCTCTTAAGGGGTCATTGTACTCATCATTATGAACAACTTTTACTATGGGCCCAAATCCGAAATCGCGACAAAAGAAATCTACATTTTGTCGAGTTATGTGCACAAAAATGTATGGGGTAGTCGATAATTTTTTCGCGATTTCAGTGTTGGTCCCATACAGTCTCATAGTGAAAGTTTTATTTATTCATAATGATGAATACAATGACCCCTTAAGAGGTACATATTGCGTTTATTCTGTTACACGTTGTATGTTCGTGGGTAATTGTGTTATAATTACGGAAATATGCATGTTTATTAATTGATGTGTCTAATAATTTATATGAGTGTTGCGGAAACGTCCAATACCTGAGGGAAAAGTGTGGTTCGTCTAGTGAACCGTAACCCACACTCTCTGTCACCAGTTTTTAGGGTTCCGTACCTCAGTTGGCAAAAACGGAACCCTTATAGGATCACTTTTTTGTCCGTCTGTCTGTCTGTCAAGACCTTTTTTCTCAGGAAGGCGTCAAGGAATCAAGTTGAAATAAACTTCAGAACAGCTACCTCTTGGAGCAGTGAAAAAACCAAACTTCTAAGTCAACGCAATCTAAAGATAAGGCCGTTTAAGATCCTTTTATGGCGCATTATTTGACGCTCGCAAGGGAATCAAAACCTATAGGGTACTTCCCGTTGACCTACAGTCCCGAAATTTGCCAAGAAGATAGATGTTACAGTATAAGTACAGGAAGAAGTCCGAAAATAAGGAATTTGTTTGTTGTGTTTTATAATATACAAAAAAAGAAAAATGCGATTACAAACTTATATTTTAGGTTGAAGAATTGACCGTGACGTACATTGATGTATCCGTAGGTAATGTATACTCGAAAAAAATCAAGACTCGATCGGAACCCTTGGTGCGCGAGTCTAACTCGCACTTGTCCGGTTTTTTATTTAAGTGCATACAATTATATCTAGTTAGTTTGGAATTTTAAAAATATGTTTCTGTTAATGTTTATATTTGATAAAGATATTTTATTTGTCAAAACATGTGGATGCATGCAAATTAAGCATGCAGGATGTCACAATATTAATCTTTTGTACAAATATTTTTCACCAGTAAGGCGTACAAATTTGATAAAATTTACAAAAAATTAAAAACGAAATTACAAAATTAATCTTAATAACTAAAGGCACTTCAATCCAAGTACATACTTGTCAGTAATAAACATTGATAAATCAGTAAAATAAATTAATCATAAAATGTCACAAAAACTAAGAATTAATGAAATAAAAAATGTCAAATAGTGTCATTCAGAAAGTTATTTAAATTATTAAAACACTTGACGTCTGTTAATGAATGTCGAATCTTTTTTAAACAAATTTTCCGGCAATGCTTTAAATCAGTGTTTTTCAATCTTTTTGAATACGCGACCCCTTTACAGGACGAAAAATTCTAGCGACCCTCTTGAGCCAAAGACAGACCAAAAAGTTAGTAATTGAAAAGACTTCATTAATTTATTCAGATCCTTGCAAGAAGAGCTTTGAAGTAAATACGAGGAAGTTGATAAGCCTGCTTGCGGCTTTGACTTGGACGCCAGCTTTTTAGGTATCCAGAATCAACGAGTCATCAGTCAACATTATTAGCTAGCTACAAAGGGGGCGTTCAAGTATTACGTAACGCAATTTGTTGGGAGGGGGGGTCTTGTAAAACGTTACGATGCGTTACAGGGGCGGGAGGGGGGTTCGAACAACGCGTTACGTAACATTGTTTTTTTATTTAACGCTAGCTCACTAAAGATATTTTCGAGTTACACAGTCACTAAACAGTAGTCATTTTGCCAAACAAAAATAAAATCAATATCTTTCTTGAAATGACATTTATTAATTAAAAAATTTGGTAACATGAGAGTAGTAGACATAATTGTGACTTTTAGGTAAAAATTGTCACATGGATGATACGTAACGTTTCGGGAGGGGGAGGGGGTACACATGAACGTTACAGCGCGTTACATGGGGGGGGGGGGAAGGTAAAAGAAAATTGCGTTACGTAATACTTGAACGCTCACAAAGTCGTATTTCGAGTCGCTAAAGCAGGGAAGACGCACACAGTCGTCGAAAATCTTATTTTGCCAGCAGCTCTAGAGATGTTTGAAATTATGGCCAGCAAGCAGGAGGCAAACAAGTTAAAAAGTATACTGCTTTCCGATAATACTACTTCACGCAGAATAAACGATGTGGTCAATGATATACCAGAGCAAGTTTTTTTTCATGCAAGGAATGTGAGCCTTATTATTAAGTAGGCTCACATTCTTTGCATGACACATAATACGTTAATAGTTTTTATTGAAAATTAATTAGTAATTATTAATTAATTTGCAAGAGAAACTATTAACACACTTTCCAGATTTGCACCCCGAAGCTGACAAAGGGCATAGATGGATTCTAAACTCTTTCTTGGATAAGTCAATGGAACTGGCTGATCTCATCACAAATCTATCAGATTTTCTTTTATGTGTGAAAGCTGCTGACGGCATTCTTAAAATCGAATTTCATTCGCAAAGTGTCGACGTGTTTTTGAAAACTAGAATTTCCAGAGCTGGAAAGAGAAGCTCTAAAATGATTAGTGCCGTTCGCCACTTCATACCTATGTGACCTGACGTTCTCTTCAATGGTGGAAAATTAAAAAGAAAAATAGACATCAATTAGAAAATGATTAGATTAATTATTAACGTTTCGAAAATAGCACCACAAATTGATGATAAAAAAATAAACAAACCCATCCTCTTCCTGAAATTGTGCTTTTATTGTAGTGTAACCTTGCCTTCTTCCTTTTGCCGGCAACCCCCCGAGTAGGGGTCGCGACCCACAGGTTGAAATACACAGCTTTAAATGAACGCTTTTCCCATTAACGCAGTCTTTGACGTATGCGAACACAGTTGATTATTGTCACGTATGTTACGGGGGAAGGTGTGTGTGTGTGTGTGTGTGTGTGTGTGTGAAATTGAAATTGATGTACCCTAACAAATGCCACCGTTTCAAAAATATAGAGATGGTATATACACATACAGCTGTCGGACGACTTCAAATTGAACATAGCACGAATGCATCTCTTTTGGGCCTTAAACGCTATTGCTTTGTCTGTCGAATTACCTCAAAATATAATGCCGTAGCGCAATAACGATGCTACTAGACCATGATATGCTGTAACTAAAGCATCTGAGTCTCAACTTAGATGACTTAGTAGAGCCAGAGCTCACTCTGGGGCCACTTTATATAGAATTGGTAAGTTAAAAATTACAAAATGCATCATCATTTGCGTAGCCTTTTCCCAACTATATTGGGGTCGGCTTTCAGTCATACCGGATTCAGCTGAATACCAGTATTTTACGTGGAGCGGCTGCCTATTAGACTTCCACAACCCATTAACTGGGTAACACGGTACTCTTTGGCAAGACTGGTGTTAGATTATTACAAAATGCATGTTATGTTTATGTATAAATACAATACAATTTCAACAGTAAACTAAATGGAAATGTTTCGTAAAATATTGAAATGGGTAGTTATAGTAGTATATATTTTATTTATTTATTTATTTACTTTGGGAAAACAAATAGTTACACAAAAAAGGTACAATACAAGTGTTTAAAAATACAAAATAACATATGACGACCCACGACGTTATCCACTTTTTAAACACAACAAAATGTTTATGGGCCAAATTAGACACGAGTAACATGAGCGTGTTAAAATATAGAAATATAGAAACGATACAATTTTAAAAACAAACTAAAATTTATAGATTTTTGCCCCAGACGAAGTCGAGGGCTTACCATAGTCACGAATTTGTAAAAACCAATATTTTCGCATGTGTGCCATACAACGTTTTTCAACACATTTGCGAGAAAACAGTACAATAGGTAATTAAACAAAGTTTTTGTTTTTAGATATCAGTCGGAAAGTCGCAACAATCTTTGACGTTCTTATGAAAATAGTGCGAATTTAGTATTAAACAATCGTCTTGAGAAAAAGCGCTTCCAAGGAGGTTCGATCATTCAGCTTATTTATTCTAGTAATGTGAAACTCCTTGGTGGAATTCTTATATTTTTTATAGAAATTAATAAAAACACCGTAAAGGATACGCACGGCGCTGTACTAGGAAGAGTGCGATTAAATAGGTACTTAGATGAGAGTACCTATTTTACCGCACGTTCCATTGTATGGTGCGTAATTTTTAACTTTGGAACAATGTATACGGCTTCGTAAATGCATTTTTTGAGCTTATGTGTTGAAAACATTATTACCTGTAAGTAAGACTGTGGTAAAATACCTTTAGGAGTTATTTGTTTAAATTGTACAGTACCTAGTGGTTAATGCAGACATTCGCGCTGTTTATCGCTGATTTCGTAATAAGTATCCACAACAGATTTTTTTTTTGATATCGGATTAGCAAAATAATAACTGTATGAAGTATTCTACTAGGGAATAATCAAAGCGAGTAACCTCCATGCTCTATTACAATGTAAAGCAAACCCATTTAGGTTCACTAGTGCACTGTATCCATTCAAATCATTGAAATGATTGGAAATCGACCGGTTCCCGCGAAATAGACTCATAATGAGCAAAGCGACTGTAGTGCCAATTGTACGAAATGAGCCCCCTAGAGGCGCTAGTGTGGCGTGAGGTCTTCGAAATGTCAAATTGTGGCTTCTGTCAAGAGTTTATTTACAATTATTTTGTGATTTTTGTGAATATTTAACTAAAACACAACAAGGCTGACTATGGCAGATTAAGTTACGGTTCTACCGACCACTTCATTGAAATTTTTTTTTGTCTCGGAAATATGTACTTAATAAAAAAAAAATAACAAAACAATTCTACACAATTTGACTTTTTCTATGAAATTTTCGAGCATCCAGACATGCAACAATACATTTTCACTCAGTTAAATGTTATTTTTTCACTTATTTAATGTGATTATAATATAACCTTAAGTGTCATTGACAAGAAGTATTGTTTACATCAATGATTCGGATTTGCGCCACCAGGTGGCAGAGCCTTCGTCGTGCACGTTCCCTATTCCGATTTATCTGCAGCAGTAGGCATGTGTCGTACTTGCAAAATCGAGTACCAAGTCTTCAAAGTACGTCTCCTTTAAGAAACCAGGTCCGAAAACCAGGGCTCGGGAGACTTTCAAGTATTTTCTGTCTGGGTAGGAAATTGACCCGTAATGTTGTATTAATAAGGAGCACAATCGCCTTTACAAATAAATACCTACTTACAGACGATAAAAGTTTCTACTTCTATTCCGTCCATCCAAGAGCCCTTGGAAGAAAAAATACTTGCATAGGAAATAGAACCCTGATGGCTTATTAATAAGGAGCACAATCGCGTTTACAAATAAATACTTGCAAAGATAAACCATTAAAGTAGAAATACTTGCATAGGAAAATGAACCCTGACATCATATTAATAAGGAGCACAATGGCGTTAACAGAAAAAGACTTGCAAAGATAAACCATTAAAGTAAAAATACTTGCATGCGAAATTGTCCTGTAGTCTCTTACAAATAAGGAGCATGATCGCATTTGCGAAATCGTGCGGCGAGCGAGAGTCGGAGTCGGCCGGACGTCGAGCCCCGAGACGGAGCGAGTCCGAGTAGCCGTATAAAATACTTTGAAGTCTTGCAAGTATTTCGGGTCGGTACCTGGTGTACGTACTTGGAAGCAAATACCTGGTGTAAAAACTTGGTCGCGTAAATACGTACCTTCCCTATTCAGCAGTAATACTGACATAACAAAATAATCATACCAATTTAACAACACACGCGTGATTTTGAATTGAGAACATGCAAGGATTATTACCGCTGTTCCAATTTTGAAGCTATTAAAAAAGCAAGGCTGCTTGGGTCGTTCCCTCGTCACCCCTAAAGGAGGACGGACGTTTAAAAAACAAAAACGAAGTAGGTTTTTTTATAGTGCTCTTCTTTGAATGGTCCCTTTCACGTCACTTGCCGTACATTTGCTATCGTAATTGCGATCTGACAGCATGAATGGCGTGTGGACAGATAAAAGAACCTTCTGTTTCGCGCGCTCGTCTTTAGACATAGACACAATATGGCGGATTATCCTGTAATGATGCCAGTTTTATATACTACAATGTTTCTGTACAAGAATTAGAAAATAAAAACCGAATTACTATGAAGTTAATACCTAAGTGATAAAATTATGAAAGTTATATATATAGTTTAGCTAACACTTTTAACATTTTCAAGCTATAACAATCAGTCAAATTTCTTTAATAGATTTACAGCCTTATCGCTAAAGGTTTAGGTTCAAGGTTGATTGGGAAAATTTGACAGTTTCGTGTAGCTTGATGTGCTAGCGTCTACTGTACTTATAACATAGGTAACATTTGAGTGTAGGTTAATGAGAAAAAATACATTACATACTAAGTATCGAACGAACGTTTCATGAGAATTCGTTCATGACATAAGAAATCATAAGAGGTCATCGGAAAACTTGAGACGAAATGCCGATGCATTCCACCAGCTTCTACGAAAAATCTTTTACAGTTCAAGTGGTACGGTTCTGAAATACTTTGCCCGTGTTGGTACCTAAGGCGTGTTCAATGTTTGTCCACAAAAAAATCATTACCTCTCTCCTTAATCGTGATTACTTTATTCGTTCTCTGCTTTTGTTTCATAATGATTTGTATATATTTATTGTATACTACTGGCCCGCCCCGACTTTGCCCGGATATCGATTTTTTTTTCAAAATTTTAAATGCATAAGGACCTTCTCCTGACATCAAACACAACAAAAAAAGAATTAGCGAAATTGGTCCAGCCGTTCACGCGTGATGCCGTGACCAAGGAAAATAAATAGGGATCCATTTTTATATAGATAGATGTAAATAATACAACTAAGACTACCTGCAGTACTGTCCATCTTTCTCTTTTAAATCCTTTCAAACACATCCAAAGATTGTCTTTAAAACATTGTTTAACATTTAATCTAAGGAGCAATTAAACAAAATATTTAATTAACTAAAAATCAACTAACCTCCATATTAAATCCTCAGGTGGCGATTTTAAAATTACGCAGTAAAGTTTTTAATTTATCACTAACTTATAAACATTTTCTTACGAATAAAATTAACACTTCCAAACCAAATAGATATTATTCAACAATCAACACGAAATCATGACTCAAAATGATCATGAACTCATGAGCACCAACCTTATAAAGGACATATGAGTCAGACGAAAGATTCAAAGTCTCAAGGAAATCTCAAGGGATATTGAACTTTACCGCATTGCAATAAGAATGATTTAATCTTTGTAATTGTTTCAAAATATTTCACAGTATTCCGATACGGTTTTATTTATAACTTTGGAAGCTTACAACACATAAGTAATACTCGTGTTTCAATAATATGTAGTAAAGAAAGAAAGAAAAATGTTTATTTGGGACTCGCACAAGACTAACAAAGCAGTAAAATAAAATAAAATTAAAAACTAAACAGTATAATAAAATAATTATCTGTGCGAGGCCAAAATGGTCCCTATCTCAGCTTATGCTGCGATATCTAAAAATAAATAACGCAGCGCTGGTATTCTGATAGGGCCAGTCAGTGGTGCCACGGATACATTCACGGATCATATATAACAGAAATATACAAATAAAATAATAAGAATAAATATGGGTAAAAATGCAACAATTATTAAATATATATAAATAATAAAAAAATAAATAAAAAATCGGTACATACAAACAATAAATAAGCTGACACCCAATAGTACCTATCTATACCTATCTATATGTACCTATCTATCTATATGTATACTCTATCTATATGTTAATCTAGATTTCGTATAATAGTATCCTTACCTACGGTGCTCAGACCTGGTCACTCACCGAGTCGCAAAAGTTCCGCCTTGGGGTATGTCAAAGGGCAATCAAATGGAGCGCAGTATTTTAGGTTTAAAAGAATTGATAGAGAACACAACACCACGCTGCGCTCCAAAACAGGTATCATTGAGCAAAAATTGGGCAAAAAAGTTGCCAGGCTGAAATGGGACTGGGCGGGTTACACCAGCCGCATGCATAGTGACCGCTGAGCAAAAGTCTCCACGTAATGGGTGCCAGAGGATGGACGGCGTCGCCAAGGCCGGCCCAGAAAGCGGTGGCGAGATGATTATTTAATTATTTATTTCAACTTTATGTACAATACCACTATTGTACATAAAGTTTAAATAAATAATTATCGCCATGGGTGGACTTAATGCATCAAGGCATTCTCTACCAGTCAACCTTTTGGGTTAGAAAGACTATATTGTGATGATCTGAGATGATCTGGATGCACACCGCGAAGGCTAGTTTGAGGTGGCGTAAGAAAAGAATGTTTGGAAGGATATGGCCTTTGCCAGCAGTGGGACACAATAGGCTAAGGAAAAAAAAAGTATCTACAATATAAAATCGCCTGTTTTACTCGAAAGGTTGGGCAGAGGTGTAGAATTGTAGATACCTGTAGTACACCCACATTTCATTTTCCAATTACATATAAATATTTATAAAACTCTTGCGTTACTGAGTGATTGAGTGCCTGACAGACAACGCACAGCCGAAACTACTGTTAAAAAATTTGGCATGTAAGTTCCTTGGGGAGTGTAGGGGAGCACTAAGAGAGGATTTCCCGAAATTTCTAACGGAACGGGCAAAAACGAGTATGCGCGATTTCGCGGGCAAAAGCTGGTTACATTTATTTAATAGTCCTCGATCCCAAAGCCCTCAGTCGCTTGGTCCAACTACTCTACCCCACACATTCTGTTACTGAGAAAATAAGTAACGTCTGGTGCTCTGGACTCTTGCTCTAAAGTCCAATGCAATTGGGGCAAGCCGGACTCCGGATAGCTACTGAAAAAATCCAGATGGGAGAACCTAATTACACTTTGTTTGATTCGGGAATCGAACGCAAGACAACACACTACAATACTAAGGAAGAGATAAACTGGCCAAGTGCAAGTTGGACTTGAACACGAAGGGTTCCGTACCATAAGTCGAAAAAAACATGTTTCGTGTATGGGGGACCCCTTTTATTTTAATTTTATTTCATTTTTATTATTTGTTGTTATAGCGGCAACGCAAATACATCATCTGTGAACATTTCAACTGTCTAGCTATCACGGTTCATGAGATACAGCCTGGTGACAGGCAGAAAGACGGACAGTGGAGTCTTTGTAATAGGCTCCCGTTTTTATCCTTTGGGTACGGAACCCTAAAAATAGAAGAGTGAAAACACTGTTGCTTTTGAATTTATTTTCTGGACTCCTTAACATACCTTACACGATTTGATTCCTTATCTATGTATATAAGTAAAAATGAATCGCCAATTGTGTTGGCCGTATTGGCAAAAAGTATCTAATAAAAGATTTGAAAGGACGCCTCTCAAAGAAACGTCGTGTAAGGTCTAATATTGTGAGATATACTGGATCCATTGTTCACGTCCTGGGCTTAGTGTTTTTCTTAGATTTATGTTAGGATTTACCCATTGCTGTTGAAATGTTCCAGTCTGACCATAGGAGCCTGAGCTAGGTTTTGAAAAGATGCTTCTAGTGATGTACCTAGTTAGTTTTGGAAAAATATTTACGTCTAAGTATAAGAAGACAGACAAAGCAAAACAGTTTACTTTTTATAGAAGTTTATTAACAGAAATGTCAAGTATAGCATACAAAAAAAAAAACAAATAAAACTTATTCATAATTAAATATTTTAATCCTGATATGCGCTGTAGGAACTATTACTGGCTAAGGACGCACCGATCGAGAGGTCCATAGATATCAACCCCATAAGTAGAATATTCATTTTGTAAACCAAAATATGTAGTTATATAATTATTGTTCTACCATTTTTTTAAACTTTTGTTCTTATCTGATTTTCCAAAAGTATACTGACAACTTTGCCTACTACCCAGCTCTATCATATTATTTTTCATACGAGTAACATTATTTAGAAAAAACTTCATTTTATACAGCAAGTAGCACTTCGCCCGCGACTTCGTTCGCGCATATCCCGTTTTTTCCCGTTCCCGTATAGACTATAGCTTTCCTCATGAATGTGGCTGTCATATACAAAAAGAATTTTCCAAATCAAATCTAACTGGTTGTTCCAGAGATCAGCGCGTTCCAACAAACAAACAAACTGATCAGCTTTATTATATTAGTAAGTATAGTATATTTGCATATTGCATAATATTTGAATTTTATGTCACTTGAAGTGTAGAGACCTCATATGACATGCCATAAATGCATGACCATTCGATTCACACATTCCTTCTTTAAGGCTCCGCGCAGACGGGCCACCGACCACAGTCATCGTTGGCTGGCGACAAGCTGTTTACATGATTTTTAACACGTTTTGTATGGAATCGCCAGGTGCAGCGAGTGGCGTCCACTCATACAGCAGGAGATTGTTACAAATAAAAATTGCGTTTTTTCATAATAATTGGTTTAGTAATTTAAATATAATTTAACATAGATAAGTTTTAGCAACACACACATGTTTGTAAAACAATTTTTTTTGAATGTTTAACGAGAACAACTGCCGACAAACTGTTATGCAGTTTGGCAGAATTTTTGTAAATATGTTACGTGTAGATTTTGAAAAAAAAAAACAAAAACAAAATTGTAGCGGCCACCACCGACCACCTTCGTTACCGATGCGCGGTACCGATGGACGTGGCGCGCGACAGCCACCGGTGGCTCGTTTGCGCGGAGCCTAAAACAATAAGTATCGGGTAGCCGCTCAAGTGTCTTGCTCAAGTGGTCGACTGGAACGCCTAGCGTCGGCAAAAAAATGTGTAACTCAACACTATGGCTCACAAACGAGGTAACGCAATACATGTGTTGATATTTTTTGCTGACGCCACATTGATAGCTTGTATTTTCTTAGAAATTCGTGCGTTCTGCTTATTTTATAAAAATACTAGCTTTTGCCCACTAATTCGTTCATTATACCGTTTTTTCCCGTTCCCGTAAACATTTCCCGTTCCCGTATAGCCCATAGCCTTCCTCATGAATGTGGCTATCATATTATATATATATTTTTTCCTTAGCCTATTGTGTCCCACTGCTGGGAAAAGGCATCCCCCTTCCTTCCAGACATTCTTGATCTGACATCGAGATGATCTGGATGCACACCGCGAAGGCTGGTTCGAGGTACCCCGAGGAACCCCGACTGGAAGTTCCAGATTAAAAAAAAAAATACTTTAATTCAGACCTTGATCCATATTATGTTAGTATTATACAAAGTTATAAGCTATGTTAGTACAAAAATATTAAAAGATTTTTGAAGTGATAACTTCTTATGAGGATAAACCGTAACGTAACGCGTTACAGCGCCAGTCTGTCTGGCTTCCCTTTCTCTCACGCATACGGCAGCGGTAGGCAGGCTCTTCCTCTCTCATAGAGTGAGACTACTATGGTGGAGGAGGTATCGGCCAGCACAGCCTCCAGGATGCTATTGTGACTGCCCCTCATTCTGCTCAGGAGCAAGACCGTTTTCTTGAAAACTACCACCAAAAAATCTATCACCTAATTGTATTAATGATCACCAGTATAACACAATAAGTTACCCACCGATCCATTTATTAATTATCCGCGTGATATTCAGTTACGTTATTTCATTAATGTCGATACCTATCTACAATTAAATATAATGGTAGCCGTGTAATCGTGTTGTGAAATTAAAATGTAGCTGACGGGTGCAATGGTAAATGTGTTTTTACTTTTTAAATATGTTTCAAATTGCATGAAAAACTATGAAGCGAAATTTGTACGGCAACGAAAAAGAACCGTAACGCCATCTATCCTGTCCGCGAAGAACTACCAACGAAATCCTGCATCGCGCAATCAAAGTTCTCCGTGCGATTTGAACTTATACAATAGTCCGAAAATCAACTATCGGGCAGTTGCCCACAAGACCCAATCAACCACCGTCTGGTAAGAGGATCCTCCCTTTTCAATTGAAGTATGTGGGACTTTACTCTGTATTCCGCATACCCTCTACTTTGCACATCGTTACCATTTTTTCGTAGAAGAGTTAGACAGAGTTGTATTATAGTTAGCCCTAGGGTTGGGTAGGTACGCCAAAAATTCGATAGTTTTGTTAAAAGTTGCGTTTACACGGGCAAGTTTTTGGGCAATTATTGCTCGGTAACACATGCGGATCAATCTGGAGCAACTTCAATAAAATGCGACATTTTTTTCGGCATTATTGTTTTTAATTGCTCTATATATACACTTCTCATCAAAAAAATCGAAACACTTTCGTTTTTATTGTTTTTGTCCTAATTTTTTACAAAAGAGAATTAATTCCATGAAAAAAAAAACATTATTGTGTAGCTGGCAGTTTGGTCATTACAGTAAGAAGAAAAAAATCAAAATTCGAAATTAGAATTTCATTTGTTTATCCTATAAATGAAATTAATCACTGTTTTGAGACAAATGTGTATTTAGGGTTGGAGTACGTTTCTCGTTTAAAAACTAAAATTAGCGCTTGTCTTTAAACTTTTTGTTTCTTATTTCATTTACTGTGACTTTGGGACGTCTGAAAAAACTTTTTTTTCTAAAACATATGGATACTTCGCCCGCAGAAGCCGCCCAAGTGGTGGCATTGCTGGATTCTGGACTTAGTCAGCGTGTTGTGGCTGCAAGATTGCATCTAAGCTTATCATCTGTTCATAGAGTCTACAAACGCTATCGGGAGACTGGTTCGTTCACGCGCCGTTCAGGATCTGGCAGGAATCGGGTCACTTCTGAGCGAGATGATCGATTTATTGTAACAACCTCTTTACGAAATCGACGCCTTAACGCTTTTCAACTGCAGCAGCAGCTTCGCGTTGTACGAAGAGTAGCTGTAAGTGACTCTACAATAAGAAGAAGGTTGAAGGAACGCGGATTGGCACCGCATAAGCCAGCGAATGGGCCGAAATTAACTGCAGACCATCGAAGAGCGCGCCTTAACTTTGCACGCGAGCACCTAACTTGGTCATACCTTCAGTGGAGCAAAGTACTGTTTTCTGATGAGTGTAAAATTATGCTGTATGGTAACGACGGAAGGAACAAGGTCTACAGAAGAGATGGAGAACGCTTTGCACAATGCTGCATTGAAGAAAAGGTCAGCTATGGTGGCGGTTCGTGGACGGTTTGGGGAGGAATCAGCGCCGACGGTAAGACAGAACTTGCCTTTGTATCTGGGCCACGGCTGCCTGCACTAAACTCTCATCGGTACATCGAACAGTGTCTTGAACCTCATGTGATGCCCTATGCACATTTTATTGGCAACGACTTCATATTCATGCACGACAATGCTAGAGCTCACACCGCGGGCGTCGTACGAGATTATCTTACCGAAGTCGGTATCTCCATTATGGTATGGCCAGCAAGAAGCCCGGACATGAATCCCATTGAACATCTATGGGATGAATTAAAGAGACGAATTCGAGCAAGAGATCCAGCCCCAGAAACACTTAGCCAGCTGCAAAATGCAATCCAAGAGGAATGGGATAATATACCACAACATGTGATCGTGACTCTCATCCGATCGATGAAGAACCGTATGGAAGCAGTAATAAGAGCTCGCGGAGGGAATACAAGTTATTAAATAAACGTTTCTTACATTTTTTTTCATTTACGCGTGTTGTTTTACCCATTTCCTTCATATTCCATACAGGGTAAAAATTACTCATTATACAAAATACGAAACCTATGAAGACTTAATTTGAATTTAGAACATTAACATTAGGATTTAAAAACCTCATACTACTCACTATTAAATGACATTTTACATTTATTCCTAAATATACACATTTTTCTGATAATCCTTATCAAATCATAAACTGCGAGGTGTTTCGATTTTTTTGATGAGAAGTGTATATTTCGGGCGTTTTCCAACAACAGCAGTCTATCATGTAATGGAAGAAAATCCAAGAACAAAAAAAAAACAGCGAACGGCGAGTAAATGTGATTGGAAAGTACAGTGTTTTTTTTTATTTCAGTATTATATTTTACTCTGAATATGATAACGCGACTCTGTTTTACTTATTTCAGATTTTTTTTACACGTTTGGTATGCCTGGAGTTTTAGGTTGCATTAATGAGGCTTCCGGCGACTGGGACCGCAATTAACTGGGACCAATTTAAGATTACGAAAGAAACGATTCTTAAAACGCCTGTAGCGCCAGATCCCTACAAAGAGTTATTAAGGAAAGGGTAATGTAATTTACTGCAAATTTATCTGGCGCCTGCCATAATAAAGATATAACATAAAAAATATGCTATCTAAGCTAAGGATTTTCTCCATATCGCTCAATATTGTCATTGCAAAACATTCCGCCAAATTAATGCGTGCTGACGTTGCCGTAAACTGCTTGATATTTTGTGACGTCCCAAAGCACAATCGACCAGTATTGCTTATTATTTAATTGACGGATTTTCCCTGCCCGTGTAAACGCACCTTAACTCCCACCCTGTGTATTAAAAGGGTGTCTTTATTGTCATTACTAGTGCACAGATCCAAAATCTAGACTGCTGCTGTTGGAAGAGCCCGAAAGTTTATTGAGAATCAAGCACACCTATGTACAGTCAACAAAGCGATTTGGTATACAGGCAAAGATATTATCTTTTCTACTGCACTGCCAATATTTATTTCTAATGTGTGCATGATAACTATTTAAGCTTATGTCATACTTACGAGTGTGTTGTGAAATTGTCTACGCAGCACAACCATAAGATTTTTTAAAAGTAGTTGCAAGTTAGCTGCCTGTATACCAAATAGCTTTATTGACCGTACCTGGACACGGAAAGGACACGGTACAAAATTAACCCAGCTTTGGCGCTAATGATACAAATCCTTAGCGCCGAAGCTGGGTCTCTTCTTTCATCTGAGATTGTAAAGTAGGAAGAATAGTAATTGAATATAACTACCATTATATCTCTATATTTTTATTTGACCGTAGAAGTTTTTTAGGCATTCTTCACAAAAAAAAATATTTAACCGACCGGAGGTGGTTCTCAATTGTGTTGTATTTTTTTAAATATATTTTACCTCATAAATATAACTCTGTCATTTATAAACCGATATAAAAAAATATTTTATTATGTAAAAGGATCGATTGGTCGGGTAGAAATGTTATCAAAATCGGTTTAGTAGTTTGGTTTTTGAATTCAAATAGCTGAAAAAAATATGTCATCCAAGTAAACGAAATTGCGTAATTTGCTTTCCTCGTGCCACTTAAAAATGAAAATTTGAAAAAAAAAATTGACAAAAAATACTACCGATATCCGAATCCTGTTTTGGAAGTCGGTGTTTTTGGTTGTTTCTTCGTTTCTTAACACCGACTTCCAATTTTAGACTTTGTATTGTTTTTTTATACTGAAGTCGGTTGTGAAACGGGTTTTTGTTTCAAAATTAGTTTTGTTAACAGAATACATTCAAGCTTAACACTTGACCTTGAAGTCAAATTAAATTCAAAGTTGCATTATGACTGGATTAAAACAAATCCTCGAATATTTTTATTAAGAATTAAGATCACTTTTCGATAGTAGTTTTTTCTGTCACCAAGTGATTACACTTCTGAAAATCGTCGCATTGAACCTTTTATTTTGATACCTCACATGACCAAGTCACAAAAAACATACTTAAGACGGGGTAAATAGAAATACGGGGTAGATAAAAAAAGTTTGACTTATTTTGTATTATCCCGTGTATTTCTATTTACCCCATTTTACGTAGGTCAAGTAGAACTTAAAAGATAACTTTACTTTCACTTAACCTCACAGCTCCCGCTCACCTTTACTGCCCTCTTTTAAAATTTAATTCATCCAAGATAACTCGACAACTAGGAGATGATTGGCACCGAACACATTAATGTAATATTCTTCAACGTTCAACGTTCATGCTAAACATAAAAGGAGTCTTTTTCTGTGAGAAAATTATCACAAATTGCTTTGGCTGAACTTTTAACGCGAATGTTATCTTGCAACGTGCTGAGCATTATAATTGTTTGAGAGTAAATTAAATACTTTAATTTAGATATTTTAGGTTCTGCCAGCGGCTTCGCCAAGTCGAGAATTATCCCAAAGGAAAATACTCCTGGGATAAAAAGTATTCTAAGTCCTATTCCAGGACATGGTCTACTAGTGTGCCAAGTTACTACAGGTACTTTGAAATTTCTTGCTTTAGAACAAAAATCTGACTGGATCATCATCATCATCATCATATCAGCCGAAAGACGTCCACTGCTGGATATTGGCCTCCCCAAGTGTCGCCACAACAACCGGTCCTGTGCGTCTCGCATCCATCGGCTACCCGCGTCCATCACCAGGTACCGGACTCCTCCGTGACTCGGAAAGCACGTTAAGCCATTGGTCCCGGCTGTTATTTGTAGATCTTTGGCAGTCGTTACAGATAGTCAGAAGCCAGAAAATCTGACATCAGTCTTACCAAGGAGTACCGTGTTACCCAGTTAACGGGTTGTGAAGGTCTGGTAGGCAAACGAGCCACGTAAAATACTGGTATTCAGCTGAATCCGGTTTGACTGGAAGCCGACCCCAATATAATTTGGAAAAGGCTAGGCAGATGAGTTTAATTGACGTCAACATGACGTTTGACGTCGATTTAACAATTTTACGTCAAAGTAAATTTTCAAAGACGAAAGATTAAAGTAATTGTTTATATCTAAATATATAGATTTTGCCTCCAATGCGTGTTGGTGAAGTTATTCAAAACAAATATATGGGAATTATGTAATTGCTAACATTGAATATGCGGTATGACTACATTTCATAAACGTAATTTATATACTGACCTATAAAAACTGACCAATAGACTTCCAAAACGTATCGTTACTGAGAACCGACTATTGCCATCTCGTACCTTGACATTAGCAAAATCATCGAATATTGATCGATGGAGCCATAACATAAGAAAATTGAAGAAGAATCCTTGCTACGTTACCAATTTACAACTACATATTATGTCAAATATCAAGTCCTCTTATCCGTATACTTATTGGCAACTTTGCCAATTCATTTATTTTCCGCAAAGTCTTGCGAGTATCGGGGGTGTATTCTCAACATGTCGGAAGCGAGTTAGTCGCTTATCTGCGAGTTTCATGCAAGTGTCGGCTCTGGCACTTGTTCCCAACTTTTATTTCGTGTAAGATATCCGCAGTTAGTTGGCACGTACGCGGGGTGCAAGCTTACTACTACACTATTTTGTTCCAGTGCTGCAGTGTGTTGGTAGGTATATGAAGCCATTACGTTCTGCAAAGTCTTGAAGAAACCAGATTTTACATATCCGAAATACTGTCTAAGTTCCCAGTACTTTTCCTTATAACCATAGCTCGGAATTAGGTAGAGTTATTTATGTACTTGCATCGAAATGTTGATATTAATATGGATCTTCCCGGGATTTCTAATAGACAATCCCGTGTGGCCAAGAATATTACAAATAAATAATAATATTTTTTCTTTTGTTCTTACAAGCTATGTTGTGCGAATTACAAATGTGGCAACATCGCGCATGTGCGCATTGGAACTTTGCAACTTCGGACATCCGATGTCGTTGATGTAAACTTGGTAACGTCGCGCGTGCAGTGGTTTAAATTGTGTAAAAGTAAATAACTTTTTTATTTCATAAATCAAGGAATTTTTCTGCTCTTTAAAATTAATCTCGGGATTTGAGGCATATCCACTTTATTCTTTCGCTGTATGAAATTAGTGGAAGTGCATAAATCTCTGCTTATAACACATAACCTTTAATTTGATTTACATTTCGGATGTATTATTTTTCTGTGTCATATATTGTAAACTACTTTGCTTAACTGTATAAATTCAAGTTTTTAAAACTTAACAGACAGATATGTTGCTGGGGAGTACGTTGCGCCACTTCTTCTTCCCACCTACAACACTAAGAAGTGGTGACGGGCGGGCGTTTTGGGGGACTGTCTTTATGTAAAACTTTGCAACAACTCTTCACAACCATATAACAGAAAACTCATCAAGGTAATACAAACTCTCGTCCATTTAACATCTACACACCCCAACACCACGCAATCGTGTACCATTTCTCGGCGCTAAGCGGAGGAATTGTCGCATATATCTTCATTAGGCGGGCCCCAAC
>NDFZ01005170.1:266154-306839 GCA_002192655.3 Mamestra configurata
ACAAATCCTAGCACCGCGAAAGTCCAGCCCTATTCGCGTGAAGGCGCGACCGCAACCACAACGTCACTACTGTCGCACCGCTAATTTTCTACTCTTTGTACACTTTACGACCAGCCCTGGAGATAAGGGACTCGTTCGAAGTACTTCTAAAATTAATTGGTAGATGTGACTCATCTTTCTGAATTGAAAGAAGAAAAAGAGTCTATTTGCGACTAGCATGACGCGTACCAAAAAAAAAACCAAACTAAATTACAAAACGGCCATCGCTCAGCATTATGCTGGGACTCGTGTGCGAGACAGCCACAGCGCTGGTTTTCAGCGACAATTGCGAAGTTTGCTTGGTTGTTTTACCTACCTTTTTATCAATTAGATCGGTTTCATATCAAACCGAATAACGACTGTAGTAGGTAAATTATTTATTTATTTAATACTTCATGGATACTTGTACAGAGGCGGACTTAATAATAAATAAACCAAAAAAGTAATTTTCTTTTTTGCCTAAAGGCATTTTCTAGCCAACCTTTGGGTGATGCGAAGAAAAATAGTGGTACCTACCTAAGCCCAATGTGAAAAAAATACCAGAAACACGATTAATATGTAATTAATGCAAATATACGATACAATACCATAATATATACTCAAATTAATAAAAACATGTCATCCAAGCAAACGACATGCGTATTTTGCTTTCCTGTGACTTTCCAGTGGTGTTGTTAGTGAGTAAGTTAAAAATAAAAATAAAAAATGAGAAAAAAATGCGACCGACTCCCAGTCGGTGTTTTTGGTTGGTTCTTGGTTTTTTAACACCGTCTTCTGAAATTAAGGTTGTTTGATACTTTGCAGTGTTTTTTATTTGGAAGTTGGTTGTATTTTTTTAGCGAAAAGACATATGCCTCTCCAAGTATCGCCAGATTGACAGCTCCTGTGTGTCTCTCGTCCAGCGGATCCTCGCGGCCTTCACCAGGTCATCGGTCCACTTTGTGGAAGGCCTTCCAACGCTTCGTCTTTTGGTAGGCGGTAACCTTTCGACCCCATCGACCATCTTATGAAGAAGTTATTATAAACTAATAATTAAAGTTGCCACCTGATGTGAATACATTAGTCACTCTCAAAGTTCATTGCAAGTCTAAATCTAACTGCTAATACGATAGGAGTCGTCCCACAGGAAATAGCAGCTTCAAACTCCAAGATTTAATCTTATTGATGCCAGAGAGAATTCTAACTTCGTGTGTATGTCATAGAAGGCTCTTTGGGGATACTATAGCCATGTATGCAGGGGTGCTTTGCGAACAAAGATGAGCGAGGTAGCGAGCGGCGTGAGATGCGTAGCGGTGATGTGAAAATGTGTGACTGTTTCTACCAAAGCTGTGCGATGTAGCGAGGCGTCCCGAGGATGTGTAGCGGACTCTTTTCAGCAGCACGCAATTCCTCGCACACATTACTCGGCTGCGTCACTGCGCGTGCTTATTTGAGAAGAAAGATAGAAACATAATTATATCCAGGCAAACAAAACATCCCGCACACATCTCTCGCTTCTTTGTATGTGAAAATATCTAGCTCTGCAAGCCCTTTCCAACCAAAGCCTTGCCAGGAAAATGGAGCTATCCTATTGGCTGATTTATTCCTCGCGCACCTCGCACATCTCTAGTGGAAAATAACCCTTAAGTTAGCAAGACGGCTATAACTGCAGTGTATTTTGGAAGCAGTGTCATGAAGTTTTGAAGTTTGGTCGGAGTCAACTGGCTTACGCTTTGTGCAACGAGATATGGTACTTGTAGAGAAAGTTATACCAGCACATGGGGCGTAGACAGCTTTATTTGGGTAGCTGTCTACCCATAGATATAATAAACAAGTCTACCCAAATAAAGCTGTCTACGCAAATATTAAATTAATAATTGTTCATTTAAATTATAATTTAACTTAAATTAAAGGTCCCCATACAAGAAACATGTTTTTTTCGGCTTATGGTACGGAACCTTTCGTGTGCAAGTCCAATTATTATTAATTTAAATAATATTTAGGTAAATTCTAATTTAACCACTATTACTGTGATAGTTATTTCAAATGTTAGAAGAAAGCAACGTGAAATGAAGACACTTGTTGAAGCGAAAATTTGTGAACACAAATTATTATCATTACTATTACAAACCCTTACTGTCCCACTGCTGGGCAAATGCTGGGCAAAGGGTTTTTTTCTATTCCTTCCAACGGTTAGGACCAAGTTCTGTTGAAAACGGTCGTTTCGTAGATCAGCCAGAACAAACAGACAGACGGACCAACAATTTAATCATCGTTTAGGTAAACATTCATAATTATGCATTTGGTAAAAAAAAAAAAAAAATTGACGTAACAACAGCCACTTCAATTTTGGTTTTCTATAAATGTAGGCACGTGTTTGACCACTATCTCACCTGATGGTAAGCGATGATGTGGTCGAAGATGGAGCACGCTTGCCTAGAAGTAACCTATTCACTGTTGACTTAAAGACTCCCAGGTTGTAGCTACCAGGAAACACAGACTCTGGCAGGGAATTAAAAAAATCTATTTCAAATTTTATTTTTGACGTGACAACGTCTAATAAATCGATGAACGCCGGCTGCACGCACGAAAAAGGATGACTCATTGTAACGTTACGATCATTTCCTCAATGTTTTGTTATGACGATGTCACGTTAAACTATCGTCCGTAAACTGAGTTTACTGACAACCAATTTTTATTTATTGTACACGTACCACAGTATAGTCTTTATAACCCAAAGGTTGACTGGTAGAGAATGCCTTGATGCATTAAGTCCGCCCATGTACCACTATTGTACATAAAGTTTAAATAAATAAATACAAATTATTTGTATTATTTATTCAGCAAGATTTAGATACATAACGGGTTACTGTGCTATTAGCTAAACAAAGTTATTTTCATACAACCACTCGGGACGGTTCTATAAATACACTATTAACGGACAACTGTGACCAAACCGCACAACACCACAGTCTGTTGTTATTCACAACAACCACATAAATAAATTACAGGGTGTTGTTTCTGCGCCACGATAGCCTAATACCGACCAGTTGTTTGCAGACGAAAATGGGCTTCACAGTGGATCTGTCTGAACTAATATTGTGTTTGCTTGTATGAGGAGCTAAAGTGGGTTCGATTTGTAAGCGGTGGCTGATACCGTTTGTTGGTGTTGAATAATCAACAGCATATCAAGTCTGGATACAAATTAGTACAGTGAAATCGCTATAGGTTTCAAATTAATAATAATAATATCTTCGGACAACTCACACACGGTCACCCGATCCCAAACTAGGCGGAACCTGTACTATGGCAACCAAAAAACTATATATTTCTAAATACATACATATTATAGACAAATTACAGCCAGACACAGAACAAATGATCATGCTCATCACACAAAGATTTCTCCTAGGTGGGAATCGAACCCACGACCTCCGGTTTAGCAGTCAGGGTCACTAACCACTCGACCAACAGGCCAGTCCAAATAGATTTCACTTTGAATCTCTCGGCCCACTCAGGAACCTTGCTTGCAGAACTGCAGTACTATTCTGCAAATATAACGTGAAGATTTAGATAAAGCGAGCTATTTATAGCTTAAGACGAGGAAGTGGTTAGCTATCGACTATTTTCTCGCTTAGGAAACGGACAAATGTTGTAGATCCCGTATGAGTAAACGAGACATATACATTTATAGTAGATAGCTAGCTGGTCACACTGCCGGCGAGACCTCTTACCACTAGTTTGTCGTAGCGACCAGCTATCAAAGATAATACTCGCTCAGCGATGCTCGCTTGGCGGTCAGAACTCACGCCGAGAGACCAACCAGCGGCAGCGGTCATTTCTATCTACATATACTGCGGGCTGGAGCGAGTGGTGCGAGTAATCGCCCGTCGCACAATAGTACTCGTGGATTGGCGATCGCAGTGTAGCTGTTGCAATGCACAGAGAATGCTGCTGCCCATTCTCTGGTGAGTCCCTTAGTCGCCTCTTACGACACCCACGGGAAGTGATGGGATGGTGCTATTCTTTTACGTCCGACACCATACAGAACACCTTTATGTAAGTACGTGTGTACGTGTGTGTTATTTAACTACAATCCAAATCTTCAGCTTTAATCATAAACGTATTAATACGGCATGTTTAACCAATTTCTGTGAATCATGTTCTAATTATATTAAGGAAATAGATTGCGTGCGAGTGTGTGCGTGTATTGACGCTAAGTTAACGTTCGGAGGAAATTGAATGAAAATACAGGGGTTAGCGATTATACGCTTATCGGATTACTGAGGTGTAAAGGTCGGATTAACAATAGCTTGAGCCAATATGCTGCTTTTGGAATGGATGTTTTTCCAGCAGAGGAGCTCGTGGCTAGAAGAATAATAGCCGTAAGGGTCGATCAAGGTTAAGCGACGCTTGCCGAGGTTGATCTGTGGATGGGTGACCATCTTAACACACTTACCGAGTTTCCTCCGTGCCTCAGAAAGAACGTTAAGCCGTTGGTCCCGACTGTCATTTGTAGATCTTGGGCAGTTGTTACGGATTGTCAGAAGCCAGTAAATTGGACTCCAGTCTTGCCAAGAACTACCGTGTTACCCAGTTAATGGGTTGTGGAGGTCTGGTAAGCAGCCGCTCCACGTAAAATACTGGTATTCAGCTGAATCCGGTTTGACTGGAAGCCGACCCCAATATAGTTGGGAAAAGGCTTGGCAGATGATGAGCTGATGATGCTTTTCCAGCAGAGTTGTGCGAGGAATAAAGCCAGCCTTGGCTCAGCGCTGGTGGTACAGGGCTAGCAAAGTAAAGAAAGTAAAGAAAGAAAAGAAAAGAAAGAAAACTAGTTTATTTGGCACACACACAGACACGCATTGTAGATACAAATAAAAGACAGCTTAATTTTAAAACAAAAACATTGTATGCCCCGCGGCTGCGCCAAATAGGTCCAGTTCAGCAAAATGCCAGACAACTAGGAGTTGCCTGACGCTGGTTTTCAACTGAACCTTCGTTGACGTGTACGGATCTAAATCAGTTTTGTAGGTGTGAAATGTAAAAGTAGATAAATATAATGTGTAGTAAACGATATATATAAGTTAGTGTAAATAACAAACAAAATAAAATAAAAGAAAGCAGTTTGAACAACAAATACCATAAAGTTCAATATAAGTCATGTTAAACCACACAAAAACAAAAAACGTTCCGCAACACAGACAGAAACCGGTTTCGTGAAGTTGAATGCGATTCCTTGAGGTATCAGACGACACGAAAAACGAAAGTAAGGTGCTTTCCCATGCAAAAAAGCGAGAGATGAAGCAAAGGCTGGGAAGGCTCGCTCCATCGTCGACTTTGTTAACTATGACCTAGACTAGAGTCAAAAGCAAACCCATCACAAATAAAAAAATAAAAAAATGGGCTGCGCGCGAGGAATGTGTGCACGTAGATCTGAAAAGAGTTAACGTTTATTGAGAGGTTATGCTACGCTTTCTCATACTGCTCAGCTGTACAAAGTTTCACAGTTTCAACCGTTTCCACAGCGCCGCCGCTACGCACCTTCGCACTTTAGAATGAAAACATCTCGGAGACTGGCCATTGACGTGGGAGATGTTATAGTGCACAAGTGTGATTTGCGTGCACTCCCTATTCTTTTACTCTCATATTCCAGCGATCCCACAAGATGGCGGAGACAACAATCGCAGGACCGATGGCTGAACGTGCTTTCCGAGGCACGATGTTACCTAAACATCGCCAACTTCCAAACTACCAGCTGCCACAGTGCCCCTGACAAATAATAGGTATAAAGTCACTTGCTTTAAAAAAATATTAATCCTTAATTGCTTTACAAATTTTTTGGATGAAACAATAAGTACTAATCTTTGAAACAATAATAATAAGGTTCTATCGTCGCGACTAAGAGTCGCGGAGGATCGCAGGCGTACTTGTTTGCTTCTCCGTTGGAGTTTGGGACTCTCTCTCTTTCTCCGCCGCCCCCGCCGCTTCGTCTGCGCTAGCGGCGAGGGGCGCGGGCGGCAGAGGAGGGGGGCGCGTGGTATGGCTCTATAAAGTACAACCCGTGCTATAATATTTATTTAGTTCAACTACATTTGTGCGAAATAACTCCGAATCTTGTATAGATANAATTATAAAATCGGAAACACAAAACTCGTAGTTACGTCTAAAACTAATTTACTTGACCGACCTGGTTTCCAAAACAACTTCGAACTTCATTTAAATGAAAAGTAACTTATTTAGTTACTTTTAAACCTCGAAAGAGTTTGTAACTACTTTGTATTTATTACTCATTCGTAAACAGTTAACAAATTCATAAACTGGAAATTCAGTTGAAAACTTTTAGACGAAATTGTACTTTCAAATATTATGTAAATAGTGCAAGTTGAACGCTCTTTTTAACCAACTTCCAAAAAGGAGGAGGTTTTCAATTCGTCTATATCTTTTTTTGGTTTAAAAACAGAATTCCTCTGGAAACAAATGATAGGGATCAGGGGGGCTACTCTCAAAGCCCAAAGTCCGTAGTTTCGGGCTTAGTTGTAAAGACTACAATATATATAAGCTTAGTTGCGGGCGTATTCTACTCCGTATCACCTACGGACTTACGATTAGTTTCGAACCCGAACTAAGAATTAATGACAACACGATTTGACACTAACTGTCAAATCGTGTTGTCATTAATTCTTAGTGGTTAGGTGATACGGACTAGAATACGACCACAACTAAGCCCGAAACTACGGACTTCGGGCTTAAAAAGTAGCCCCCCTGAGCCCTATCATTTGTTTCCAGAGGAAGAAAAATTCTCGCAAAATTAGTGTTTGTCAAACGCGCCATTATTGGAGGATTCTTCTTTTCAAGTCAATGGTTGTGGCTCCTTGTTGTGGATTGTTTGGGCCCAGTACTACTACTACGTTGATTGCAGTATCGGTGGCATTCATTAAGTCTCCCTAAGTGCTGGTACTTGGGGTACTCCAATGTGTGGCTCATGTTCTGAACATGGGCAGAGCACTCACATTGGTTATTGGGTTTATAAAACGCAATTTTGTCAAGTTTGCAGGCAATAGTGACTGTGAAGAAGATAGCCTACCCCAAAAAATGGGATAAGTCTAGGCAAAGAGAGAAGTGTTTATGTAGTAGTGTCATAGGTTGCAATAGTTATATTAAGACTAGCTTTTGCCCGCGATTTCGTTCGCGTATATCCCGTTTTTTCCCGTTCACGTAGGAATTTCGGCCCTTGCACTTCATAAGGAACCTATAGTCCGCAAGCCAGGCTACAAATTTGTCATCATTTCCTCTCGGACGATGACATTTTACAAGTTATCGCCCGAGAGGAAATTGGTCATGAAAATCTGTTGAAAGAAAAAGTATTTACTACATGCCAAATTGCAGCTTTCTTCGACCAGTAGTTTCGGCTGTGCGTTATATGTCTGTCACTCACCAGTAACGGAAGAATTATATACATATTGAGAGTCTCGTCAACATTTTTGCTTATATGCGTTTACCAATCACCAAAAGAAACGTGGCATTTTTAATGTTTTGCACTCACAACGGCTCCCGAAGGTTGCCGACCGCGGGGCGAGCTCGCTTCGGTGTAACTTCTAGACGTGGCCCGTCTAGATGTTACACCGAAGGCTAATGAAAAAAACTTGAAATCAATGTGTTGTGTACAAAAAAAATTAGCAAGTTTGCCAGTTCTGCTGATTACCCAGTAAGCCAGGACATAGATCGTCACTCATAAAGGTTTTAATCAGTAACTGGGCACATCATCCGTCTGCAGCTTTATGGTTAACACACAGGTAAGCTCTCAAAAACATTGCCATGTAAAACAACTGTGAAATGAACAAAGTTCAAATAAACATCGAAACAAAAACATGGCGGTCTTTTGTTAGAGGGAAGGTAGACGATACGTTGTTTGTAACGCAGAATAAATTAGCCGTGGCCTGTAGTTTTTTTAATAAAACTTACTTTTTACTATGGAACTTATCACATCACATCACACTAATATTATAAAGGCGAAAGTTTGTGAGTGTGTGTGTATGTTTGTTACTTTTTCACGCGCAAACGGCTGGTACGATTTAGATGGATTTACATACGATAGTTTTTATCCCGGGAGTACGTTCCCTTGGGATTATTTTCGACAATCACGCGGGCGGAGCCACGAGCGGCAACTAGTAAACTATAAAACATAAAAATAGTATGGAACTCAGTGACAGTTTGGTTTTCAATTGAGGAGTATCTTTTCAAAAGGGGATATTTCCAAATTTATAATCTTTTCTACTGAATATGAGATCTTCTTACTTCTGCTAAAATACATCATTATGCATCTTGAACGAAAGCAAAGAAGGATATTTCACCTAGCAAATTACACTTGAAAAAGCGTGTTCTTAACATAGCAGGATATTTTCTCAAGAAAATCGCCACAGTTCACATAGTTCATATTTAACTTTTCTATTTTCTGAAAAATAGATAGCATGCAGTTATCCTCTTTTGAAAAGACACTCCTCAATTATGGTCGACGCCAGATAAATTTGCAATGACGGTCATTGCCCTTTGCTTAATATCCCTAAGGATAATAAATTATGAATCGCTTTTCTTTAAAAGAAAATGTAAAGGATCAGGATAGATGCCGATTCCGGACAGCTTTATGTCTTAATTTCTGTTTTCGGAAGTAAGTATGTCAATAAATTTAGGTGGGTCAATGACCGTTATTGCATATTTATCTCGCGTCTACCATAGTTCATTAAAAATTCGTAATCGCATCAGGACTACAAGTACATAATCATGTAATTCTCACAAACAACCAATTTTTAGTTCATGCGTTTAATCACCACTGGGGCATCAGCAATAGTTCAGGCTGCCAGTTGTATGTTTTTGTGTAAGAATTCCAGTATGTCAGTCTTGGTGTAAAATAATAAATCATCATCTTCCTGCCCTTATCCCATGTTACTTGGGGTCGGCGCAACACGTTTTTTTTTGCTTCAATTCTGTCCTGTCAACCGTCACGCTATTACTAACTCCCTTTTCTTTCATATCACTCCTTATACAATCCATCCATCTTTTCATTGGCCAAAATAAATTATAAATAAATACGGTATACAAAAAGGTGACTTTAGGACTATTGTCTGACGCTATCTGAGAAGTATGACAAATAAACCCGTGCGCTACAAACGGTCTCGTCTCCCCGCCACTAACTCGCTGTCAGTTTTTAATACCGACGTGTCACGACTCCCGAGCGTGTGGACGAGATAATGAGTCGTCGTGTTTGTACAGTACCAAAGAGTAGCGTTGTACAGCTCCTGTACAGACAGCTACACGTTGCTAGATTGCAATCGGTCGTCGTTGGTCGCCGGGAAGATACACACACAATAATCTGTTTGTAACTAATGTTTCTGATTTTTAGGGTTTCGTGGTCAACAAGGAACCCTTATAGTTTCGCCATGTCCGCCTGTCCGTCTGTCTGTCCGCGGTTTAGCTCAGAGACGCTTAGTACTAGAAAGTTGGAATTTGCTATGGGTATAGATATTAATCACGCCGGTAATGACGTAAAATAAAATTTTGAAAAAAAAAAATTAAGCGCTAGACACGACACGCACTTGGCCGGTTTTTTTTGAGTGTGTTGAAAAACGTCGTTTGATATACCTACCAAAACCTTTTTCCGCCTCGATTGCAATATCAAACTGCCTTCTTACTTGTATCAAAATATACTTGTATATTCATCAAGATACTTGTCGGCTTTCTTACCAATTTATAACCGCTAACCTATCTTCAGAAGTTTCATATGAGGAAAAACATTGAAATTTGATGAAAATTATGAAACTGAGACCAATGTCTGGGTTGACTGAATCGATCTGCATTGAAAAAAAGCATCCATTCGCCTGTTATTCGACTATTATGCCGTTACACTGGCTTGAACATTCGATGCATCTTCACAATTTCTATACCACCTTCATTGCAACGGTATAAAGGGACTATCAATGCCGTTTAGTTACCATATCATGCGTCTGACTGTACAGCGTGATCTATCCAACAAAGCGCTTCGTACAGCGTGATCCGTCCAGCGCTTTCAGCTGGAAGTGCACGTTAGTTGCGGTCAGGGGGATTATTGCGGCTGTCACCGGAGATAACCCACTCTCTCTCCCAAATATACATTTGTGGTTTGAAAAACCGCTGGAGTTATGCGATCTTGGTATACATAGATAGAATATGCTTTATTATACACCATAAATGATTGCTGATGAAGTGACGACTAACGCTATGGCTGTGTTAGTTATGGGCTTTAGCACGAATCCAAGATGAATCAAATAGCTATTGTAATTGTGTAAGTAGTAATGTGTACACTCAGATAAAAGAGAGCCTACTTGGGCCTAGTTGAATTATCTGTATCTAGGTACAAATAGTTCATACAGAGCTTTGTATAATATGTGTGTGAGTGCGCTTTTAATAATACACCTTTGTATAATAGTTGTGTGCGTGCGCTTGTGATTATACAGCTTTGTATAATATGTGTGTGAGTGCGCTTGTAATAATACACCTTTGTATAATAGTTGTGTGCGTGCGCTTGTGATTATACAGCTTTGTATAATATGTGTGTGAGTGCGCTTGTAATAATACACCTTTGTATAATAGTTGTGTGCGTGCACTTGTGATTATACAGCTTTGTATAATATGTGTGTGAGTGCGCTTGTAATAATACACCGTTGTATAATAGTTGTGTGCGTGTGCTTGTGATTATACAGCTTTGTATAGTATGTGTGTGAGTGCGCTTGTAATAATACACCGTTGTATAATAGTTGTGTGCGTGTGCTTGTGATTATACAGCTTTGTATAGTATGTGTGTGAGTGCGCTTGTAATAATACACCGTTGTATAATAGTTGTGTGCGTGTGCTTGTGATTATACAGCTTTGTATAATATGTGTGTGAGTGCGCTTGTAATTATAAAGCTTTATATTATATGCTTTCGCGTGCGTATTTATAATTGCTAGCGCAAGCAAAAACAGCGCCGCAAGAACTTAGGAATTTAACTATCTGCACTACTTACTAAATAAATCTAGATATTATTCACGTGTACCTACATTACATTGTGGAGATAAGGGTCAATTAATCTGCACGCTTTTTTTCCAAACCGTTTTAGCATCGGCTTCCAGTCTACCCGGATTTTTTTATTTATTTATTTATTTAGGTTAACCAACAATTGTTTACACTATATACATTTCTGATTTAATAACTAGAGTAACATATTCAAGTGCAACAATTAATTTCAGGTTAACACCACATGCACTAAAAAACGGCTTACATAACATATTTATAACATACAGTATTTTACATGATGCGACTGCCACACTGGTCTTTCGATATGTCAAAATGGGTGTATCTGTGAAGGTAATAATGAATGAAAAAAAAAAAATTAAAAAAATAAGAAAAAAAAATGTACTTAAACTTATGAAGCAATAAAATATTTTGTATTTTTGTATTAAATGGTCACCCATCCACGGGCTGGCTTTGGCAAGCGTTGCTTAACCTTGACGATAGACCCGTGTGGCAGCTATTATTTGGCAAATGGAATATGGCTATTAAATGGAAGATTTCTACATGTATGTACGGCTTGCCAGCTGTATAAAAATTCACACAAGTGCATAAGGCTGCTGTAATACTGAGTGCCGTAAGCGTTTTCTGCCTGGTCTATTTTTTCCGCTTACCCACAGTTTCACTTCAATAACATGATGTTATTACCTTAGCATAGGAGAAACGATCTTCTTCGTGGTAACAATCATTTGAGTCTTATAGTCCACTGCTGAATGTGAACTCTTCCCAGTCCTTCACCGTCCGCCGTTAATATAATATAAAAAATAAGCTTATTGAGCTATTGTTACAACATTGTTACCTTAAAATTAGCTTAACTTAGTAATCGGTCTGTAACTATTAACATGCTCATTAAGTCTTGCAGTGGTCCCCAAACTAGGCGGCGCCTGTATCTTGGAGACCGGAGTTCCGATACATAGAGCTTTTTGTAACAGTTGGTATTAGGTCCAAAAAGAAATTACAAATGAGATCAAGTCTTAATAAAAATCTAAAGTAAAATTAGATCAAAACAATGTTAAATCTAGGTAATATCTTAAACTTAAAATTGTATTGTTCAAAACATAAAATTAAAACTTAAAGTCTACTAATACATCAAAAGTTAAAAATCAAATAAGTGAAAAGACAGAAAAAAATAAAAGAGGTGTTCGGTGTTCTTGTGTCTGTGAATTTGATGGTATTCCCAGTTCTGCTCCACCTGCATTAATTGTAATATTGTATTCTAAAGTATCTCTAAAAAGAAGGAGGTTCTCAATTCGGTTGTATTTTGTTTGTGTTTGTTACCTCATAATTCCGCCATTTATGAGCCACAAGCGGTTCACCCGTTATCACTGAGACCTGGCCTTCCCCCGTCCGTGCCATTGTCAAAGCAAACACTGAAACATTGATTGTGAATGTGCAGTGCTCTGCCGCATCATGTTATGCTCTGCCTCCATTCTTCTACAGCCTTACGTTTATGTAGTATGTTTGTATGTAGGTCTGGCCTGGTCTGGTTGTATTTAGAGCAGTGATGGTTGAGGGGCTTAAGTATTAATGTGCCCGCAAACAGGTGCAACGTGTCAATGCGACACGATTTTGAATACATTTACCTAGAGTTGAGTGGGGACTCCGTTTCCCGCACTTCGGCAGCGTTTCTACTAGAGATGTGCGAGCAGAAAATGAGTGGCGCGAGGATGCGTAACGAAGCTGTGAAACGATGTGAGCGTTTCCACCGGAGATGTGCGAGGTAGCGAAGATGCCTAGCGACGCTGTGAAACGGTGCGTAGATGATCGATGCGAGTAATTGTAGCGGACTTTTCAGTTTCTCGCTCGCATCCATCCCTAGCACATTCCTTGCACACATGCCTCGCACACGTCCTTCGCTTGTTTTGTACGTACAAAAACCTCGCACCAGCGAAGCTAAGCCCTTTCCACCGGAGCTGCGAAGAGCGAGGCTGGGTAAATGAAGTGATTCTACTGGTTCTTAATAAACATATCCCGCGCTACGCATCCTCGCACATCTCTGGTGGAAACGCACTCTTAGACTCCCATTCGGTCCGTTGTGTGTAGGTGTCCTGGCTACGTCAGCTAGTCAAGCTCTGCCTAGAAACACAGAAGCGTCCTGGTGGCATCGAAGGCTTCGCGCAGCTACCTCACTTTACATTTATACCTATCCCTAGAATAATTTGTATGAAAGCGTGCCCGACATTAGTTCTCAATTTCTAAAATTATATAATAATAAAATAAAAATAATTGAAAGAACGGCTTGTCTATAGCCAATCCAAGTTCGGGAAACTTGGCTTTAGTGTCGCGATGTCATCACGCCTTATCTGTGGGAGCCTCCATGCGAATGAAATATATGTTGAGGCCGTTGTTAAAACTGTATGTTATGCGTCTCCGAATTGTTGAAGTTTTGTTTCATGCAGTCACGAGCCTATTTGCATATCGTCTTGGTCTACACAATGCAACGCAACTTGACCACTTTTAAATACCAGAATCAATTCTACATAGCGATACTTATAAACACGATTTAAAATACTATTCAGTAAGAAAGTATTATCTAAAAGAAATAACAGAAAATTCGTCCATTGATTAAATAAACTAAATCAATGCTAACAGCCAGTTGTACAAACCTAGACGACACAATAAATAAAACCTACTATGAAGTGCTAATGTCATCCAATTCCAACGATTTAAAAGGGATAGTGCTATACGCTATGTATTGCTCCGTCTCTCTCTTGGAGCGGAATCTCGATCGTTTTAAGATTTCATAGTAGGGCCCCAGAACCCATTTAAAAACGAACATTTTAAACAGCACAAAATCCAGTAACTGGAAACAGCCATGTTTTGTCACAAAGTAGTAATATAAAGGCGACTGGAGCCAGCATCTAGTATTAATATGTGTTTATTGCAAACACGATACCTTTAGCTCGGGTGAGAGCAACTACATTTGCATTTTTAAAGTTACTATAAGATTTTAGGGTTCGGCAAGAGAAATATTTAAATAAGAATACACTTCTAAGAATGAACAGATTAAAAAAAAAAAAAAAAGTTAAGTAATAATAAATTTACACCAGTTACTTAAATATTAACTAGCTATTTATATCTACTGAATATAGCTATTTACATATATTTTATGTATTCAAAAACATAATACAAACAGAACGTTTCTTCTAAAAATACTGAGTATAAAAAATATGGGCACCAAAACATACAAATTTTGTGTTTCTATGAAGGTGTAAAAATGCTACGAAACTAAATGAAGCTTGTTAAAAAATTTAGACGAATAAAATAAACGAATTCGAATACAAAACAAATATCCGAACAAAAAAATCCAGACAGGGTTCTGTCATTCGTTCATTCAATCACTCGTTTTTTAGTTCACTCATTGACAGATTCTTTAAACCAGCGACGCGTGGGTGGGTTTTGTTAAAAGGGTATTTCTAGGGACCTTTCGTGCCAGGTTTTTACTAATTTCATCATGTTAAATTCAACGTTATTTTTGGTTTTGTATACTTTGTCAAGGGTCATTTTGGTGTATAGGCACCAAAATGACCCTTGACAAAGTGACACAGACACAAAAAAATATTTAGAATGGATTATTCTATTCTATATTTTTAAATGGCAAGCAATGCCGATGTCGATTATCCTGCCAATATCTAAAGTAGATTGGAAAAGCAAGTGAGTATATTATTAAAAGAAAAGAGAAAAAATAAAAAAGGTAATGATCAGTAGAAATAGGCAGAAACCATTATTTTATTGATCAGTACCATAGAAATATAAAAAATGATCGGTACAGTTGAATACTTGCTGTGTTAGTATGGGACTGAAACTAGAATGGAGTAAGTTTAGTCCTTTTACATGTCTATGAAAATTAGATATCTAACTGTCAATCATAAAAATTAGGTCTATTTTTTGATCAAAACTTTGTAGTCTAATGAAACAATTGCCCGTTATTAACCTGATGAGGATCTTTTGCAGTCATCGTTATGATACACTTTAACGATGGAATCAACTCAGAAATCGCGGTAAAAAAACAGCTATTACTGACTAACTGATTATTTTTCCGCAATTTCGCGATATTGTTTAGTTATGTTTGGATACCTAACTCGACAAAATGTACTAAACACGTGTAAACAGTTCATTTTATGTTCGCGTACAACAACGCATTCACCCCTTTTCAGGTTTTTCATTTTTTATTTTATTTTAGGAAAACTTACAGCTAAACAAATAAATTAACTAAAAGTTTAAACAAAATATGGCCAACTACAATCCATTCCCCTAAAATGTTACCACCTAAATAAGGTTTCAGGTTGGTCATGTTTTTCCGTTAACATACTAGATAATATTACTGTACGGGACCCGCTCCAAAATTTCGAGCGCAGTCTGCATGAAATTTCCGCTAGGTGCTCGTATTGTTGGACTTCCTGGGTGTTCGGGCTCGGAAGAGACAAAAATGTACTTACGTCACACGGTCCACGAATACTGAACAATTTCAAACGTTTTCATCTGAGGTATGAAAAGGTACGCAAGTGTAGGATTTTGGAGCGTGTCGGGTCGTGAATAGCTGGATAAGTATATATTCTAAGCGTAATTTCTTTCTTTATGTTGTAAAAGGAATTTTCATGATTCTAACAAACTCATTAGAGAAGGTTACGATGTTAGATTTTTAGGCGATTGAATTTTTGTATAGTAAGTGGTTAAATGGTTTAATGGTTCTGTATTTGTGTTTTATTTGGTGTAAAGTATACATAAATAAATAATATGATTGTGTCAATAATATTCAGGGGAGGTTTCTTATCATTTTCTTGTCCTCATCCCAGTTTATGTACAGGCTGTCCCAGAAGTACGTGGTCAGATTTAAGGGTTAAATCTGGAATTTAAATAGACGCCACCAACTGCATCAGACTGCTTGTAGAGTATTTTTTGGAACATTTTAATATTTTTATTTTTAAATATTTTATTTTTATAATTATTAATTTTAAAATATTATTATTTTTATTTGTTTGATAATTTCGGGACCCTGAGGTCCCGGTCCTTTAGTAGGCGTACGAGGAGCCGAAGCCAACTCGTAGAGGCCCCGTTAGACATTTCTAATGAATTGGGATATCAACCGACGATTATCCCTGTATTTACTATGAAAATATACCCAAGGACAATCCCCGGTTGTGCAGTTCTATTGCAGAATATGGAAACAAAAGATGAAGATGATGTTTGGGTGGTTAAGTGGACTGGTAATCGTAAACTTTTTAAGAACTATTGGCACCTGCCTGACCACTGTCAATTAACAAGGCTTTAAAAAGGGCAGAGAGTGACTTGCACACTCAATAAATGGGCTCCCGGAAACGGTCGCTAGCACAAAGTGACGTAGCTTATTATTATTATTACTGTACAGCAGTCCCAGAGTACCACCCTTTAATATGACCACGTACTTTTGGAGGATCGCGTACTTTTGGAGGACCACGTGCTTTTGGAGGGCCACGTACTTTTGGAGGATCGCGTACTTTTGGAGGACCACGTGCTTTTGGAGGACCACGTGCTTTTGGAGGACCACGTACTTTTGGAGGATCGCGTACTTTTGGAGGATCGCGTACTTTTGGAGGACCACGTGCTTTTGGAGGACCACGTACTTTTGGAGGACCCCGTAGCTATCTAACCCGAAGCTATCTCCCGTAGCTGGCGTCTGTACCTATATAACAAGCTACTGCAATCTGTCAAATTTATTTAATAGATTTTCAACTTTATCGCTAAAGCATTAGGTTCAAGGTTGATTGGGAAAACTTGACAGTTTCGGGTAGCTTGATGTGCTGGCGTCTGGACTTGTCTATTAGTCGTCATTCCAGGAGACATCTTTCTAGACATGTAATTTTTCACGCCATTGTTGTTTTAGTCTTTGCCCACACTAATAAATATTTACATTTATCCCTACTGGAAATTTTGACTCCGCATCACACGGATTAATAACGGTTAATAGTTTTATTAACCGTTATTAATCCGTGTGATGCGGAGTCAAAATTTCAAAATTAATGAACTTTAGTTTTAAAGTTCATTAATTTTCCGTTACATAAAAGTACAGTTATTTCAATTATATGTATTATAAGATTCCTCTTTTTTACTATATCTCTATCCATTCACTCCCCGTAAATTTTCTTTCATCTCAAACAGATAAATTAAACAAAAAAACGTTCAAAATATCTTCGTCATTCGATCCCTCCCAAAACGTCATTAAATCTCCGACTTGTATAATAGGCATTCGAATAAATATTCAAGATAGATTAATATTTGGACAATTACAATTAGATCTCGAATAAGAATCATTCCAAGATCTCCATTCATTTTGTACAAGATAATATTTTATTTGTTTGGCACAAATATTTAGTCGAGGAAAAAATAGAGGGAAATCGCAATTGGATTCTAGTCTTCAATTTCGATTACTTTTATTTAATATTTGTGTCTAGTATTTGTACAAGACAGTATTAAAATTCTGCTCTGACTTTTATTAATATACCTAATAAATAGAACAAAATGTTTTTTTGTTTAGTGTTAGGATATAAATATGTATTCATGCTGTGTTATAAATTTTACTCAGTCATCATTCATTGAAGTACGACAGACGTGTTGTCGTTGTTTAACCGCAATAATTCATAATATCATATTAGCCGAAAGACGTACACTGCTAAACATAGGCCTCCCCCAAGTGTAGCCACAACCACCGGTCCTGTGCGTCTCGCATCCATCGGCTACCCGCGACCTTCACCAGGTCATCGTTCCACCTCGTGGGAGGCCTTCCAACGCTACGCGGTCTCCAACCCAGGATGCTTCGGCCTCATCGACCATCTGTTCTGCAAGCAATGTGCTCTGCCCACTGTCCCTTCAGTTTGGCGATCCTTCGGGCTATGTCGGTAACCTTGGTTCTCTTGCGGATATCATTATTCCTGATTAGATCACGCAAAGAAACGCCGAGCATTGCCCTTTGGGTAATATAATGGATAACGAAGAACTTTACTATTGAATCTGAGCGTTATATAAGTTATATTCCACATCAAAACTCCGAGGCTGTAAACTGTAAACCACACCACAATTATCTGTGTATCTAATTGTACACCAAATATAGTTAGAATAGATTATATTTTAAATAGAATAGAATACATACAATAGAATATATTAATTTGCGTTTAATATGGTACATCGCTGCGGTGTTATCGCTGACAGCGATATTTTTAAGAGATATGATTTCTAATTTTTTATTTTAATTACTTTCTTAGTACCTACAGTGAATCTATAAGCTCGAAACGGCACCGTCTCGCATTTGAATAAATTTTAAAATAAAATGCGAGACGCTTCGTAATTTTAGCCGAAGGTAAATAGATAAGGCAAAATTGCGTAAAGACAAGCCACTATGAACCTAACTTATGGGCTCTTAAAGCGCATTTTTCAATAAATATTTAGTTTAACCAATGGTCAAACAATAACCATTAGGTAATAAATTGATCGAAAAACGCATTTCAACGTTATTACAATTTTAACTATTGGTTGAGTTTTAACAGTTGTTGTCGAGACAATTTCAACTAGGTACGGAGCAAAAATCTAGTTCGATCCAGCCCGTCCCTAGCTGTCCTCCCCCCAGCGACGCCCTAAGCCGAGGCCCGTACCCCACAGTGGGTGCCCTTAGCGTGTAGTCGCTTAGTTTGTAAGTTTTTTATAAGCCCTGGCTGGAGGCTTTAATATTATATTAAGGCCACCCCAGGCAAGCCCGGTTAAGCAGTCAACAACCATATAAGCCACTCACACAAAAAAAACGTAGCAAAAATCATATCGAGTCATTATGACTCTTCGTTTAGACTATTAATGCACCCCATTCTATGCACTGTATTTACGTAAATTCCAAAATAAACTACCCCATTTCTCAGTGATAATCGACAAACACATTACCTCACAATTTACCGAGCAGACAATGAATCTCCCTGAATGGCCAAGCCTTCGTCCAAACATTTGAGGAGGCTTTCATTCCAATCCTTGCATTATTCGGAATGTAATTATACCGGAGTCCCGGCTTGTCCCGGAATCACAATCAGATTGAATGAGTGAGTAAGTGAATGAATGAAGATGTTTGGGGAATTTTGATGGGTATCTCAATTAGATTTTAACGACTCTTGAGATTTTTTTGGCGGTTCTTTATTTTAGATCTTTTTCTGGTTGCTGGAGTGTGTAATTGGTTTTTATTAGGTACTGTTTTGATAGATTAATGTTTAAATTTAATATATTCGTAGCTTTGACATACAATTTTACGTCTTAAAGTAACTCAATCCAGTAAAATAATAGCACAGTTTTAAATCTGGCTGTGTTTAATTGGAATTAAAATCTATCTATGATATCGTTTAACATCAGTCATGTTACAGAGAACTGTCGATTAAAACTTAAATAAAATAAATTCAACAGTATTCTAAAAACAAAACACGTAAAAATACAAATAAAACGTTTTTTTTTCCCATCCGATTAAATTAAACTAATTTAAATTACACTCTGTAGAGGCTGCTTTGATGCCGAAGAAACAGCCGCCCATGTCATCCTGGAATGCGAGGCCGTGGCTACCCAACGTGAACGAATCCTCGGAACGGTGAGGTCGCTCCGCGAAGCCTGTGAAACTCCCAGGAAACTTCTGCGCTTCTGGGCGGAGCTAGGCTGGCTAACGTAGCCAGACACCCACACACAATGGACCGAATGGGAGTCTAAGTGTGGAAAATAGAGTCCCTACTCTACTCTACTCTACTACACCTTAGCTCCAATTCTACTAATTTTCAAACAACGTAAGCAGTCGCATGCCAGTCGTAAACTGTCAAGAAAGCCTTAATTTTGATACATGTTTGCCCTCTGATAAGTTTACTGAACCAATCCTAAACCGAATCAACAACAACAAACAACAGATTGTATCTGCAACAACATCAACGGGTTCATTAGGGGAAGCAATTAAATTATATATTGACGTCACGTCATTGTTTATTGACGGCCATTAGGATGTTGTTCCAACTGGGATGTGCTAAGCTTAGCTGTAGCGATCACAGAGTGCATCGTCGACACATTTAAGTATTTAATTAATGTACCTACACATACAAAATATTGTAAAACAAACAAATTACTCAGAGGCAGGCGTATTTTTATTTTATTTTATGATTTTAATTTAATTTTAGAATGTTATTTATATGTCTTAATTATTTATTTTATATTATATTCATATTGGTCTGAATTTTAATTGTTATTTTTAATTTTGTTTTAAATGTACCTATCATTATATGATCAAATGGATTCAAATAAATGATTAATTATTTATTATTATCACTTTTATTTGGAACGAGTAACTATAGAGTTTTCTGTTCGTTCTTCTCCATAGGAATCTATCTTTTTTTAAAGGATGGGATATCATCAAATGACTCCTTCCGCTCTGGGCGGAGCGGAAGGGAGTGTCAGACTCTTACTGACTAAAACCCATCCATGTTCCTCCTAATGCCCTTTGCGTTCCAGGGCCGCGGTAATTCTTTCTAACTAAGAAAACTAAAGTGATTTACATAGAATTATTAAAATTATATTAAAAACATTTCGAAAAATCAAACTTTTTTTACTAGATATAGGTAATAATAATATACTTAATATGGAATAATATACCTGGGACAACTCACACACGGTCATTCGATCCCAAACTAGGCAGAGCCTGTGCTATGGCAACCAAACAACTAAAACATACTTATATATTTTTAAAAACATACATATTACAGACAAATTACACCCAGACACAGAACAAATGATCATGCTCATCACACAAAGATGTGTCCTGGGTGGGAATCGAACCCACGACCTCCGGCTTAGCAGTCAGGGACGAACGGAATAAGGTAAAGTGTATAAGGTATAGTAGATAGTAATTTATCATTAGTTTGAAGTCAAACAAATAGCGATGTTTGACTTATACCTAAATATGAAATGATCCTACACATAGTGTAATGGCCAGTATTGTATGTGAAAGTATTTAATCCACATACTTATGTACATACTCTTGTAAACATCCTGCCACTAGGTATCTACAGTCATAATAAATGCTCAAATTCTAAACAGCGCGACCTTCATTTTGTGTACCTAAATACATTCTTTTTAGGGTTCGTACCCAAAGGGTAAAAACGGGACCCTATTACTAAAACTCCACTGTCCGTCTGTCTGTCACCAGACTGTATCTCATGAACCGTGATAGCTAGACAGTTGAAATTTTCACAGATGATGTATTTCTGTTGTCAGTACAACTACAAATAATAAAAATGAAATAAAATTAAAAATAAAAGGGAAGCCATACAAGAAACATGTTTTTTTCGGCTTATGGTATGGAACCCTCCGTGTGCAAGTCCAACTTGCACTTGGTCAGTTTTTTCTTATGGCGGCAGAGTTTTTACGAGGAATGTGGGCGCGTACAGCTGCAAAAGACGCATACTCGCTCCGCCTCGCTACCTCGCACATATTTGGTGGAAAATCACCCTTACAGTTGGAGTCTATCATGTAATTGATTCGTAATGGGATAAAGGGAGGTATGTTGATAGCAGATAGTGGTCACAGATTCCTAACATTGTAGACAATTAAATGGAAATTGTTCCTGTTTGTTGCATCGCGTGATTGCTTCTAGATCGGTTTAATTAACGCTTATACATATTAGTAACAAGATTATCCATCGGTTATAAGAAGGGAAACACAAATATACATACTAGTGGAGTGCCTTTAGCGGCTGTAGTATGAAAACCTCGGAATCCAATTACTGTGAACGTATGATTATGAAACATATTGGATCGTAAAATCAATAAGGTATATAACAAAGTTTACCTATTAAAATTCGTTGCTTTTTATTTAAAAATTAACTCGAACTTGCGCACGAAGGGTTCCGTACCATTATCTTTAAAAACAGCTAAAAATCACGTTTGTGGTGTAATTCTTTAATTTTGTGATATTTTTATTATTTATTGTAATAGCAGCAATAGTCTGCCTATTCTGCCAGGGTTGCGGAATTTGTTCAAAAGAGTCACCGCGGCCCTGGAACACAAAGGGCTTTAAAAGGAACACGGATGGGTTTTAGTCAATAAGAGTCTGACACACCCTTCCGCTCCACCCAGAGCGGAAGTCATTTGATGATTTCCCATCACTAAAAAAAAATAAAGTATCTATTGTTGTTCATCAGATACAAGCCACAGACAGACAGATGGAGAGTAGAGCCTTAGTAATAGGGTTCCGATAGTTACGCTGTGGGTACGGAACCTCAAAAATCAGTCACAAACAAGTAAGGCTAATGTAAATTAAAGAGTGTTATGCAAACTTACTACCTGAAGATATTTTAGTTAAAATTTATTTCATGGTAATGTTTAAAATGGTGAAAGTTTGTTCCTTTTCATTTTTGCTTTCTCATATAGCTGGCTGTCTCCTCTTCCAAGCTTTTGACGTACGTAATCTCTAGGTAGTTGTTTAACCTTAGGACACACACGGCTTGAAGGAGCTGTGTCTCTTTGACAGAGACTACAGAAAAGCATTAAAAATAATCGTTTATTTTCAGGCGTCGACGGCCCATAGCGTGTTAGTTTTACCAAAAAAAAAACTTACAAAACTATGTTAGTAGAAACACATAGCACACAGGAACAATGACAAAAACAAAAAAATTAAACACAGCATCCACTTAGAGGAAGATTTATCAAGCCCCATGTCTGACATGTAGCTTGATAAACTTATCCGTTGTATACACTTGCCAAAATCTTCGCCATTATCGGAAAACGAGTGGCAAGCAACGAATGAAAGCAAACGATGTCGTAATAGCATCGTCTGCCCAACTTTGAGCTCAAGTTCTGAAGTGTGCAATCAACGCGCCAACTTCGTCTTTGTGGGACGGACATAATTTGTCTCATCTTTTCTTGGAAAGGATAGTTTCTTCAGTGCAAGTTGGGTGTTGATATACAATGTGAAATAACTTAGCATATCATCAACATCATCAGCCGAATGACGTCCATTGCTGGACATAGGCCTCCTCGAAAGGGGGGGCAGGTGGGTTGGCGATCGCAGTGTAGCTGTTGCAATGCACAGAGAATGCTGCTACCCATTCTCTGGTGAACTACGCATATGTCACCGGAAAATTGCAAACGCCGTAAGATTGTATAATTTCGCGTGAAATTGCAAACTATTTTTTCTCAATAAGTCGCGGATATATTAGGAAAGTTTAAATTGAATGGGACTGATTGAATTCAAAATGATTTTTTCATAATAAATCTGCCGTAGTCTGTGTTTCCTAAGAGCTACAACCTGGGGGTATTTATTTACTTAAATGGGAATGGGGATGTCCATTTAAGTAAAGAGTGAACTGAGTACTTCTAGGCAAGCGTGCTTCATCATTGACCAATGCAGGTGAAATTGTGGTCAAACGCAATTTCCATTCATTATTTTTTTAATTATTATTTTTGATGGACCCGCGCTTTACCTCGACCTTGCTTTATGGAAAGTTATGGATGAAATCTACGATGTAACAAGCGAGTACAGGAGATGCCTGATAACCAGAGATCGGAATAGGTAGACTATATTTACCTAATGTGCGTGGAAATAAGTAACACGGAGTTGATAATACCTCCTCTAAAATCATAAACATGACGATTGTATCCCGGGATTTAAGAAATTGTAAATTACATATTGCGCTTTGAATACATTTGAACAAAATTTATATTGAAGAATCTTATTATGTTTTTAGAGTTCCGTACCTACTAAAACTGTTAAATTACATAAATAGCTTTGTTTTCGCACAACTCTTTCTTCTTTTGATTTTTCAAATCAATAATTTGGAACTATACTCGAAGTCCAGTTCATGTTTTTATAATCCCGGGTTTTAATTGTCATGATTCCGTTTATGATTCCGAGATTTTACAGGAGGTATTATCAACTCTATATTACTTACTTCAGTGCTTTTGTGTGTTGTGTTCTGTTCTTGTACCAAATAAATGTTTTATCTATCTTTCTATCTAACAATGTTAAACCAATGATGGCATGTATCAGCGAAACAGCCGGTCGATTCTGTAAACATATCGAAGTGAAGGCTTGGGTGAAGTGATCACGAGGTGAGCTGTCAATCTATATAATCAAGATGGAATGACAGCACACTCCGTGATCACGTGACATCTTGATTGTATGGATTGACAGTCACTTCGCCATGTTTACAGAATCGACCGGCAGACTATAACGTAAGTATCTATATCGGACTAATCTTTCTTATTACGAAATAAGAAGTCATAACTTTGTCGCTGAGACGGATAGATTTGTAAAAATATATTTGATTTCAAGAGCTAATTAGTTTTTTATTGAGTATAATCAACATAGTAGCTTCGCTCTCTTTTCTCCAGTTTATTTATTCCATAAATGTTTTACTAGACATCTAGTAGAATGGCCTTATCATAGACTATTTTAAACAATAAACAAGCGAGCATTCTACAACGAATTGCACTTAAACATTCATCTGTCTCGTCAACTGCATGAAGTAAAGGTAACGCCACACTAGCGTAACGGCTGGGAACTGCAGACTTCTGCATTATTCTTTCAAATCGAACCTTTTATGTTACAACTTTTTTTTTCAAAAACAGAAATTATTATTATGATGATGTAATAAATATATAAATATTTCGTAATACGCTGTAATACTTCCTTTTTGTCTTCATTTGCAAAATAGGAAAAAAGCCAAAACCAATAAAAAAAAGAAAAAGACAATCATACCAAAAAATACAATAAACAAAATTACAAAAGTTATGCAAGTTGGGAAGATATGCGTCACATCCGCGCAAAACGACGATCGACTCGTGTGCGAGACAGAGCCACAGCGCAACTTTTATCGGTGGACGTTCTTTATCCTTGTGATCAAACAGAGCAGATAATATAACAAGTACAGTCGAAAAAGGTGATTGGTAAACAAGCAGCGAGCTTACAACTACTTTGACATTACCTGGGCAGTTTAGAGTCAAGGAAAGAGGCCACCTTCAGAAAGCACAGTGTGCTTCCAACAAGGGAGACTAATGACTTGGGCCTGGTCTAATCGTGGGAATCTGCTAGATGTTAGTAACGCAGAACCAGTGTAGTAGGTGACGCTTCGGGGAGGTTTGTGCCCAGCAGTGGATGTCTCTCGGCTGAAATAATTATTATTTTTGTTGTGTTTTTATAGAAAAATCGTGGCTCACACTAGGAATTTCTCCAGGTATATAATATACAATATACAAAACTCACATACACAAACAGCCAGACCCGGAACAACTATCTGTAGGTCATACAAATATTTGTTCCGTGAGGGAATCCAGCCCGCGACACGTATCGCTGCAGCCAATCGCTCAACCACTGCGCCAAACGTGGCGTCCGTAAAAGTAAAACGTTTTATCGTAGATGATTATGACCTCTTCATGAAGTTTCTTCAGTTTTGTGATAAGACAATGTAATGTTTTAGCCTTCGTCATAATTTTGCCCCGAGGGCATAAAACATTGTCTTATTGACATAATCAAAGGGTCATACTAAATCCGGAACGTAATGAAGGATTCCAGAGTTAACACATGAGCGAAGTTAGGAAGTTAGTACAAGAATCCTGAATGTATGGGATTCAAGCTAGCCCAAGGCAAAGATACCTTCATCCTTGAGGAGCATACTGGTCAGTCCCCAATGCTAGGTGAAGAACGCGTTGTAAAAGTTTTCACACGAAAGTTTACTTGAGTTTTAAATTCAAATTACATTATTGACCTCCGGGCAATAATATTGCACTGAATTTTATTTTGACTCGAGTTATGGGTATAACTTACCGCAGGTTAGGTTTCATACATATATTTTGTATGTGTCGTGGTGTTTATTTTTTTTACTTGATCTTATATTACTGCAAACACAACTGCATGATTCCAAGAAACCAAGCTGATATGGCCTTACCCTAACTGCTCAGTATGCAACGCACTCAATAATAACTTGCTTTGTATAAAGTTTGTGCTGCAATAACATTAGATATGCTTCACAGGAGTATTTATAGTATATTTCTAGTTCAGTGTGTATTGTATGAGCAGCGCTTGATATCAGTTCTGAGCTGCTCGAGGATTATACTAGACAGTGTATGTGATTTAATGACGTCATGTCTCGATAAGGCTGGTTTATTGGGTATGTTCTGACTATCGCTGTGGTTAGGGTTGTGCTTCATTAACCTGCATTACGAATATAAAAGGTGCCATTTTAGTAGCCTTAAAACGGCAGCCTAGTCATTGTACTCATCATTATGAACAACTTTTACAGCGGAACCAACACAAAAATCGCGAAGAAAAAAAAATCGACTGCCCCTTACATTTCTGTGCTGCCCAACAGCTGATTTTTTTTCGCGTTTTTGTGTTGGTCCCATAGTAAAAGTTGTTCATAATGAGAGTACTACTGACTGGGCTGGCGTTGCAAGTCGACTAAAATGGCACCTTGTATAAGGGGGTTTTGAAATTGCACATACTGTCGAAAAACTTTCCGCGCCAGACCGAGAGGTTTGGGCATGTGCTTCGAAGTACCGATGACCATATTGTTATTGGCTACACAAAAGAGAGGGAGAGAGACCACAGACGGCCCACAAGAACATGAAGGAATGTGGCCTGTCTGTGGACAATACTAAACAGCGAAATACGTGACACCTCAAGAATAAGGGTGCCATCGATCGACATCGATCGACGTTGATCGATTGGTGTGATAGCTTTTTTCCGATCGACGGATTCCGGGCGAACAATTGTTCGACCGTCTATCGATGCCATCGGTCGACGTTGAAGTATCGAAGAAAGAAGTAGAAACTATCGATCGACGTTGTATAATTCATTCTACCATCGATCGACGATCGTTCGATTGGTGTGGTAACACCCTAAGAAAGCCGAGCCCGCGTAACGAGACAAGGTGAGGACATAGAAGAAGGGCTGTGCTTCTTTACTAAGGCCGGTTTTCCAGCTGCAAGCAACTCGCATGCAAGTTTAAGTACATTCAGGAGAAGACGCCCCGGGCGTCGGGAGTCGCAGGGCGATCCCCGGCCACCGTAGGCGCGGGCCTGCGGACGCCGAGCGTTGGGTGGCTCGCTGTCCGATCACCAACAGGCCCGGGTCGATGGCGCGTTGTGTTTCACGCACGCCTCAAAGAGATGTCAGCATAGAAGACGGGGCCCGCTAGGGCCAGAATTTGTTCGATTGCGACTTATAAGTAATACTCATTTGTTTGTTCGGAACCTGTAATAAGTTAATTGTAAAGTTTGAGATGTGTACTTCTGTGTCTGTCTATAGAGTCGTAACTTCTAAAAGGATTAGGTATACCGATTTTGATTTTTCATTAAAGTCAAATGGAGAATGCTCTTATTGTTTAAGATTGTCATCAAAAGTTCAGAAATTGAAAATTGTGGTCGAAATCAATTTTCTGAATTCATTTCTTTTTCTTCAAAAGGTTAATCCCGATATTTTCTAGATGGTCTACACTATGGCAAAGTTCTAAGAAATATCTAGACATAAAAATGATTCTAGTAGAAAACTTGACCTTTCCTTTTGCTGAATTTGATTTTAGCAAGAGGTAATAAACACTGGATTGCGAACAAAGGGAAAATTATATTTTATTTTGAAGAAAGTGATTGCTGTACCGTTTTCATTTCTGCCGGTATTATCCTACCTATATACATTTTTTTTGAGGATGGGAATAAAATTCATCTAATAACTTCTTCCGCTCTGGATGGAACGTGAGACACTTACTGACTAAAACCCATCCGTGTTCTCCTAAAGCCCTTTACGTTCCAGGGCCGCGGTGACTTTTTCGAACAAATTCCGTAACCATATTGAAATTAAAGAATTCAGTAATAGGTACCTATATACCTTTTACTGAATTCTTTAATTTCAATATCATTTCATAACGTTTCCTCAAATTCTTACATCTTACATCATACACTAACATCAGCAGCGGTTCAATCCAATTTATTTCTCAAACTTGAACGTCTCGTCTAAGTAAAACATGAGGTTAACTTGAAGCTCTACGGCGACAGCTGGTCAAACTCCGCGGGTCAACTTCGTGAAGTGGTCCCCTTGAATGTGTGGACACCTGGGAAAATACTCTCCGTGATTAAACTTCTCTGGACGTGTATTTTTACTTTGGAGAATGTTTTGAGGGCGAAATCAATGTAGGTCAATCTCGAAAAACAATTGGCTCATTTTCGCCTGTAGTATTTGCCCAGCCTTTTATCAAATAACCGAATGTACTTTTTTTTTAATTTATTTAACAGTTTATGTACACACATCTAAGAAACAGATAAGAAGAAGGGAACAGAAGAATAGGTACAAAGGTGATGCTTACTTCTAAATAAATCTCTTCCAGCATACCTGCGAAAGGAGAGTCGAATAAAAGAGATGTAGACATCGTGTGTAAAAGTAATGCTAACATAAAAAAAGACAAAACAACTTAAAATATAACATACTATACATAAATATGACTAAAATTAATATCATACTAATACATACTACATAAATAATAATATAAGATAAATAATAAAATATAGTTTAAATATGCAACTATGATGGTACCGAAAGGTAGTGTTCTTACTCTTCTTTTAAAGTCTCTTGTCTCTTTTTTATTTAATATGGGTTAAAATATCAGTTCATGAAACGAATACTATACTATCTGATGGTCACAACTCAGTCAGACTTCCAGACGTTCAGGCACGACTGTTTACTAATAGTTCTATTGGTCTAAGATTACAAAACCCTACTTTAGCGGTTGATTAAAAAAACATGACGGTTCATGGCGTAGCACGGGCGTAGCATTAGGCGTAGCAGTGCTACATTCGTAGGAAGCGTAGCGATGTTTGTTTCTTGGTGAGAGTTTTAGTATAGCCGTGGCAGATACTGTTCTTTTCTCAAAAATCTATTCTAGAAGCGGCAGATATATGGCAGGCCGTATTAAAAAAAATGTTATAAGTTAAGTCAATTTCTTAATTTTTTTTTAATAAAAATTGGTCAAATAAAGTGTAATGGGACAATCTCTTTATTAAATACATAATGTACAACCTTTTACGACTGTTTACTATATATTCACTTAAATAAAAAACTAACTAAAAATAGTCTAAAATATGGCGTCGAAAAATTCGTCCGCATTGCTGGCCCCTGGTAAAGTACCCAAAAGGCTGCCAGCATTGCCACGTTGTATGGCAATGCTTATCCTTTGTGCAAGATAAAAGCCAGTAATAAGGTCAAAGTGTAATTAATTTGTAAAAGTTACGTCACGATAATTACTCTAGCACTAGAAACGTAACAACCTTTTCTGTCTAAAATTACAATCAACTTAATGCCTCCGTCTAAAAACATAAAACAAATTAACATTATGAAAATGAACATCTCATACAATTTAAATTGTGGCGGGTACACACTAAATCATCGCGTTTGGTCGCTCGAGTATTTCTTGGGCAACTTTATTTCGTTGGCTAAGACTTTAAGCAACCTTAAATCATGGACACCGGCTTTATTTAATTTAAACGCGTTGTTTTATGATGAGAGCTGTTGTTTGAGGCGGCGCGCGACGGTGCAAGTTAGGGGAGGGAGCGATAGCAATTTGATTGAGCCACAGTCATAGTAAAAGAGAGAGTAGAATAGCGGCACTTATTAAAAGCTGGCGAAAACGTATCGTATTTCATTATAGAATTACCAAAATGCATGTTTTCAGATTGAATATTTATCAAAGTTTAATTTAGCCTGAAAACCTGTCAAACTTTGACATTAAGCTGGATACTAACCGGTGTTACGGGACGTAATGTAACATTCGCAGCGAGCATGTTATGTTACACCGGGTCCTAAAATCCGTATAAAACAAAACACATACGCATCATGTTCGTGCTCGTTTCCACGTACTGACTGCACGAATGCTCGCTTTGTAACATGTTACATTACGCCCCGTGACACCGGTCAATTCTACCTTTAGACACACACTGTGTTAACACGACTAGTTTCTATAATATAAAATAATAACAAACGTTTATTACCAAAATATTACAAAGTTGTTTGTTACATTGGCCCCAAACTAGGCAAGCCTGTATCTTGGGTATCAATTTCGAGAGTTCACCATTCAAAATGTATGCTAAAGTTGAATGTTAAATTTTCGGTAAATTAAAACATGAAATAACATTGGATTAAAAGTTAAAAGAAAAATAAACTAAAATGTTTCTCTGAATTAAAATAGAATAAAATAATCAAAATAAAAACATTAAAAAAAAATCTAAATTAAATATTTGGATACATAATCCAGAAACCGGCCCTTTAGTTTCCTAACAAATGACTCCAAATTTTCCCTCGCGCCACACTTAGTTAATTAAATTATTTTTTCTTCTGACATCAGGCTGCATTTACGAGACAGTTTGCAGAATTAAAAACGCGGTGACCACTCTTGTAATTGCCAAGACGGCGCGTTGTGATGCTAGTATGAACTAGTATAAAGTAATTAAACACGTACTAGTTGCTAATTCGTAGGAATCTTTTATTTTCCACCTAGTAATGGTATAAATGCGAGAGTGAATTAGTTTGTGACGTTTTAAAATCACGCCTGAATCGGTGAACTGATTTTGATGAATGGTGGGCTGTTTCACACAGAGCTTCTGTGTATGGAGGTATGCGTTACAGAGAGTAAATTCCTGCACACCTCCATTTGGGAGGATCCTCCGATCCAGACGGTTGTTGTGTCTGGTGGGCAACTGCCCGATAGTTGATATTCGACTGTTGTATAATGTTCAAATCGCACGGAGATCTTTGCTTGCGCGATGCAGGATTTTGATTTTAGTTCGTCGTAGATGGCGCTGCGGTTCTTTTTGTTGCTGTTAAAATTTCGCTTCTTAGTTTTTCATGTGGCGGCATTGATGCCGCTACATGTGTACCAACCAAACAGCCCACCCTAGGGACTGTTAAATAGATTACTTTTTTACGGAAATAAATTTTTGCTTAATATCAATTTTGGCAGTCACCACTCGCTTGCTTTCTTCACACACTTATTCCGTTTCTATCCTTGGCGTTTGCTTGCCTTTATTGTCTTTGTCTAATTACTCGTAACGTTTACATGGAGAAAACGCTATTTAACTAGATTTACGTCAGTACCAAAGAATTTTTCTTAGTTGTGAATTTTTATTTATTTATTTATTCTTCAATAAATTTACATTTGTGTCGAACAGTGGTTTTGACAAAAAAGATCAGTTAAATCGTTTCGGTCAAATAAACCAACGATATACCAATTTAAGGTTTAAAAAATGGCAAATAGCCTATTTAAAAGATCGTCGTACAAATAAACCATATTGTTACGCGCCAGAATTAATGTCGGGTACATTAAGTTACTACTAGCGCCGTCTAGTATCGAGTAGCAGAAGTAGTAGAGTCAAGTACCTTCTAGACATTTCTTTGCCAGAACATTCTACACTTCTCGATATCTGGTCAGTCGGCTGCGGTAGTTACGAGTACTTTCCAGATGTTTCGAGAATAGAAGTTTCTAGAATTAAGTGACCTATATAAAGAGAGAAAAACGTCAAATATGTTTATTTTATTTACAAGTTAATTAAGTAATGATGTTAAAAGCACCGTGTTTGGCTTTCGCCAATTCACAAAAACCGCGTATTTTTTACTTTTACCCGAAGAATTGGAGTAATTGGATTTTTTCGACGCAAAAGAAAACTTTTTTCGTAAATTCTCTTTTCAGTGAGTTAATTATAGGAGCTTAGTTTCTAACTAATGTACTTTATTTGTATATAATGTAGGTCGCCTGTTTTCTATTTTTTGGGTTTCGGATTTCATAAAATCATTATTTAAAATGTATGCGCTGGTCAAATGAATATTTTTTTTTTCGTTCTTTCATAAGTAGCGATTGTTGTACTTGAGGACAGCTTTACCTGTGGACATCCTATATTCTAAGAACTTCATAAAATAAGAATTGAATTTGCACGCAACAGAATCGAAATTTTAAAGTTGATAATACTCACCGCAATTTGCATTTTCCAGGCAAATCTTGTTATTTGACATAATCTACTCATTCCAATTGTTTTTTTAATGAGTTGTATTGCAACATATCATGAATTAGTATTGTCCTATATCTAGCTGTTTTATATTATTCTTGCCTGAACAACCGACAGCAAGTTCGTCATGCTCCCTTAGATGTCACTGCTTGCGGTAGCGTCGGAGGTCGGGATACCTTCCCTCAAACATGGCGAAGGAAACTTATCTTTGCGTTATGCTCGTGAACGGGTGCTACTTGTGGTGGCTGGTCGCCTTACTGGCCATGGTTTTTTTTATCATTTTTATAACTATGTCGGCTCTAGTTCATCACTTGTAGTTCCAGTCACAATCCTGTTGTTAGATTATACCATTGCACGTGTAAGCAGGCACACCATTTATGCCTGGAGGCTTAATTAGTTTGATTTATGTACTTGTTAATGCTTGAGTTTATTTGTTTTTGATGGCGTAATGGAGTGTGCTAGCTAACAAGTGTCAATTCATTTCAATGATTTACATATATTAGACATATAATTTTCTGTGTCATGTTTTGTAAACTGTGCATACTGCTGTATAAATTAAAGTTTTTATAACTTAACAGACAGATGTGTTGCTGGGGAGTTTGTTGCGCCACTTCTTCTTCCCAGCTATAACACTAGGAAGTGGTGACGGGCGGGCGTTTTGGAGGACTTCAAAAAGTGCTGGCACTCAGCCTAATTTGAATAAATGTCTTTTGTTTTTATTTTTATTTTGATTACGTCGTTGATTTTAAGAAATCTTATGGTTTTAGACATTTATTTTATCAAAAGATTTGAAGAATGATGAAATGAGAATATACAATATTATAATTTAAAATACATTAGGAAGATTGGTGAAGCGGGTTAGTAGTTACTGTGACAAAATTACATAAGAATTTCGTATCAGTTTTAGTAAAAGGGTAGTTATAGAAAATAAGTTCACACAAAACTAAGTGCCTTCCGCTCCACCCAGAGCGGAAGAAGTCATTTGATGATTTCCCATAATTAAAAAAACAAATGCCGTATGCGCATCGCCACTGCGGGTAGGTGTGCAAGAACTGAGGGAGGAGGGATGTTAACTAACTTACATCGATGTAGTAGTTCGTAGTTCGAACACTTGCTTCTACTTATATTTTTTGGTCACTTCCCATAAGAAAACTGATATTTTCTTTAATCCATTTAAATAAATAGGCAACTATTAGACCAGCATCTGTTTCAAAGTAAACCAATAACTAGCTACAACTTTATTCAACGCTCGCTTCATCATCGACCACATCATCGCTTACCATCAGGTGAGATATTGGTCCGACGTTTATATTCCCAAAACAAAATGAGCGTTTTAATAATAATAATAATAATAAACGTTTATTTCGACCAACAACGGATAATAAAATAATAACAAAAAACACACACACACATAAAAACACCACAAACACACATATTACTGGTTTCGATTGTTCAGTAAGTGAACCATACAGCAATGGTTCAGGTACTGACAATCGAACCTCTGCGCGAATGCCCTCAGGATGCCGTTGAAACTAGCCCGAACCCTGCGCACCAGGGATGTGCACCGTTGTCGCATAGTAGAGTAGAAACAGTCTACTTGTGACTCGGCGAACATCCCTGATGCGCTACAGAATCGGGGCAGCTCCATCAGCACTCTGAATGCATTATATTGCACACGCACAGCGCTGTACTGTCCGCGCGTGTTTGTGACCCACAGGCTGCTCGTGTAGAATGATGTACAAAATGCTGTGTCAAGTCATAAGTCATTTGAAAGGTTATAAAAGTTTTAATTTATTTTAGAAACCGACAGACAGACCTGTACCGGGAAAGAATTGTGACTGATCTTAGTGTATTAGAATGTATCTACCTTGGAGGAGGAGATCGTGGCTAAATAATAACAGCCGCATGGGTCGATCTTTAAGGTTAAGCAACGCTTGCCGAGGTTGGTCTGTGGATGGGTGACCATCTTAACATACCGAGACTCCTCCGTGCCTCGGAAAGCACGTTGAGCCGTTGGTCCCGGCTGTCATTTGTAGATCTTTGGCTGTCGTTACGGATAGTCAGAAGCTACATAATCTGACACCAGTCTTGCCAAGGAGTACCGTGTTACCCAGTTGATGGGTTGTGGAGGTCTGGTAGGCAGCCGCTCAACGTAAAATACTGGTATTCAGCTGAATCCGGTTTGACTGGAAACCGACCCCAATATAATTGGGAAAAGGCTAGGCAGATGATGAGAATGTTTCTACCATACATGATTTTTTGGTCTAAAACGCCTATGGGCTGACGGCTAAGTCGTCCCTTACACACCCTGCATATGCACGCATGCGGCATATGCCACAACTTTATACAGCACTAGGTACAGTCACTTCTTCTTCCCAACTAAAACACTAGGAAGTGGTGACGGGCGGGCGTTTTTGTCTTTATGTAGAACTTTGACTTTCGAAAAGTGCTGGCACTCAGCCTAATTTGAATAAATGACTTTTGATTTTGATTTTAGAGTCTAGACAAAAGTGTTCATCGTCATTTATTTCTGTCTCCCTCAGACTATTTATTTCCCTTCTTCCTTCTGTTATCGCCATATCACAGCACAGTTCAAACTCTTCCCGCCACACAATACAAAAGTGTAAAGTTAAAAGTTATTCAAGTGTAAGGAAGTTTGTCGCGCTGTCGCCGCGTATTTGTCGCGTCGTCGACGAGAGCTCGCGAGCGTCTTGCGCTGACTTGCACAAGTTTTTGTGAACGTACTTAAAGCTGATACTTGCTTTAGAATGTAACAAAGTGCGGGGTTGCGAAAATGTTCCCTAAAATTAAATGACCGTATTTCCCTGTTTTAGGGACACGAAAAAAACATCGATACTTTGTGGTATCGAGTACTTTTCCTTTCGATACCGATACTTTTGAACTCGATCATTTCTATTCGTTACTTTTACTCAATGAATACTTTTTGACAAGTATCGCATCGAATAAATCTTTGAATTTTTACTTACAACTTGGCTTTACGGCTTATATTTATTGCGACGCCATTTTGTCAAACTTTCTTAAGCACTAGATACCGTTCGAAATTGTTTCTTTTTTTGAACTCCATGTGATATCAACTTAAAGTTAAGATGTTTTTTCATTAGTGTGTAGCTTTGAACGCGTTTCGCTCGCGTTAACATAGCTTTTCGCAAAAAAAAGTAGCCGTTTCTAGTGACCCATCTATCTCTGTACCAAACTCGTTAAAATTGGTTCAGTATTTTAGGCGTGAAAGCGTAACAAACTTACTTTTGCGTTTACAATGTTAGTATAATAGCAGCGTGGGGAAAAGCCATTTAAGACTTAAGTAATATTCGGTTTTGTAGTCCTTGCTTGTAAAATTATGGCACATAGAGGAGCTCGTCATCTTCAAGGATAAGCAGCGCTTACCAAGGTCGGTCTGTGGATGGGTGAACATCTTAACATACCGAGACTCCTCCGTGCCTCGGAAAGCACGTTAAGCCGTTGGTCCCGGCTGCAATTTGTAGATCTTTGGCAGTCGTTACGGATCGTCAGAAGCCAGAAAATCTGATTCCAGTCTTGCCAAGAAGTACCGTGTCACACATTTAATGGGTTGTGGATGTATGGTAGGCAGCCGCTCCACGTAAAATACTGGTATTCAACTGAATCCGGTTTGATTGGAAGCCGTCCCCAATATAGTTGGGAAAAGGCTAGGCAGATGCTTGTAAAATAATGCAGCTCTATGTGCCATAGTTTTACAAGCAAGGATTACAAAACCGAATATTACATAAGTCCTAAATAGCTTTTCCCCACCCTGCTATTATCCTAATATTATAAAAAACGCAAAAGTAAGTTTGTTTGTTACGCTTTCGCGCCTTAAATGCTGAACTGATTTTAATGAAGTTTTGGTACAGAGGAAGATAGGAGGCTAGAAACGGTTATAGGCTACTTTAAAAAAAAAAACAACATCTTGATTCTAAGCTGATTCAAGGTTGCCTGCTTGTCGGTCTTCTACAGATTGTACTTCGGGGAGAGTGTCCAGGAACTCCACGATCTCATCCCACCGGCCCCCTTCTACCATCGGACATCTAGACGCACTGCAAGTTACCATCCCTACCTTGTTGCTATTCCACCAATTCGCACTAAACGTTTCCAAACGTCTTTTATAATGCGCACAGCAAAGGAGTGGAACTCTCTGCCTGCGTCTGTGTTTCCGAACGCATACAACCCTAATCTCTTCAAAATTAGAGTGAACAGGCTTCTTCTGGGTAAGCTCGCTCCATCGTCGACTTTGTCTCTGTCATCTATGACCTAGACTAGAGTCAAGAGCAAACCCANAAAAAAAAAAAAAAAAAAAAAAACACGAGGAGTCAAGAAAAAAGTATTAATTAAGAGATTGGTGACAAGTCTATCATTCGATGTGTCACGTCACGTACGATTAAATTCAACATTTCTGGAGAGTCCCACTTACACCAACGCAGAAAGACAGGGAACAGGGACATGATATCGAATAGTACCTAAGTATCGATGCTGTACTCATGAGTAGTATCGAAAAAAAGTATCGAGTACTTTTCTTAGGGCCTAATGAAAGAAAGAAAGAAAGAAAACTAATTAGAATCATAGTAAATATTGAAGCCACTGATAGCTGTAAACCTCACTTTCAGGAATTAAAGATTCTACCGCTACCTTGTCTCTATAGTATATTTGAAGTTTGTAAGTTCGTGCATAAGTACCCAGAATTCTTTACAAAAAGAGAGGACATACAAACGAAAATTATGTTACGACATAAAAATAGACTAAACTTACCAACATCGCGACTAAAAATGCACTCCAATAGTACCTTTGTCATGTCCATAAAAATTTATAATAAGTTACCTGAGCTAATCAAGAATATAGATAAATATAATGTCTTTGTCAATAAATTGAAGCATTTCCTTATGAACAAATGCTACTATAGTATAAGCGAATACTTAAGTGATAAATTATAAAATTCACAACTATCTATTTTTATCTATAAATGTTGTGTATTAAAGCTCACTACCTACTCATTAAACGTAAAAAATAATTTCTAAATAAATACGAAGCGTCCAATAAATAACTTACCTTACGGATAATAAATAATAATTACGTAATAAATAATAATAAGTTAGTAAAATAATAATAAAAATTGTTTTTACAATGTTACTAAATTAATTAAAATACCTATATAATTTATAAAACAATCATTATAATTCCCAAATTAAATTCTGCATTAATAAACCAGTAAAACTAACAAATATCTAATAAAAGTTATCACATTAAACACTCAGTGTTTTCCCTCCTCTCTCCTACTTGTTCTATGCTGTGCCCGACAGGGTCCATAATTGTGACTAATATAATTATTTTCTAACAACTTTATACATTATGGTATGCAATAAAGAATTGAGAATTGAGAATTGAGTTTATTTTATTAATAAGTTTCCTAAAAACCAAATACGGTTTCTAAAATTTTCCTTATATTTAAAGCGTGCCAGTTACATTCTAACCGCTGTCTCGTTACACATTCATGAGTGGCTCGACGCGTCCCAATCACAGATAACACGACGCTCACGCCTGCAATCTGTGAATAGATTCCATTCCATGCTAGTTTTACATGAAAAAGAACTAAGCTTGCTTCTGTATGCTAGAATTCGTGCTAAGAAATGGCAAAAACTCTATTTATAAGAAAAAGCGAATCACCTAGCAGCTAGCTGATTAGCTATTCTTATACAAGGAGAAGTATTTTAGAAGTTAAAAGGTCGCTAAAATACCGATCTAAAGGTGCTCCGTCGCTTGGAGAATTCGCCTGTAACGTAACGTTACACAGTCGATTACATCAGTTTTTTTAAATTTTATTTCGTAAAACATGGGTATGGTATACAGGTCTTAGAATTAAAATGAAGTTGCTTTATGTTTTGCCATTTATGGCCTACAAAATTAGTCGCACTAGACAAACAACACAAAAATAAAAAAAATAATCAATGTCAAAATCTGAATAAAATTTTAATTACAATGTCGACATTTAATTCAAAATTACATTGTCAAATTTTAAATTAAATTAAAAATTAAAATGTCAAAGTTTAAATTTAATTTGAAAATTCTATACAGGCAAAATATCATTTAAGAATTCATCTTCTCCATTAATTCTGAAGAAACTTTTTAAACTTGTTTAGTGGCATGCATTTAATAACATCCGGTATCTTATTATAAATTGTTAATTCGCTTTTACAAATACCGCAGTTTCAAATATATACAAAGATGGTAGAGTTAGTATTTACATTTTTTTTAAATAAGGAACACAGCTGTAGCGCTGAGGTGGTGTGTAGTAATAATACTTCAGATGTAACGAGAAAGGTATATTTAACCGTCCACGAGGAATATGTAAAATGGAATGTTCCTACAAAACACGTACGCTATGACTGACCTCCACAGTACAAGCAAGGAGTGCTCTATTTAACTTAGAGGATTCTAGTTACAATATAAATAAGTTCCTAAAGAAATCGTGTGGAGCGCGCAGGTCGCCGTCATCTTATTGGACGATAATGCAGGCCGCGTCGACGGCTGCGCGGGCGACGCGGCGGGCGAGCGCGGGAATTTGCAACGCAAACAAATATTGCGAGTCGGCGTGGGAACCCTAGTATTCCGAGCGTAGCGGCGAACGGATGTTTTGATGTATTGCAGCATTTGCAGCTACACAGCTATCCGTTATTCTTAGACCACACATTGATCGTATACATCTTTTTTGCATCCTGAATGTAAGTTCTCTATTAGTTGAGTTTTCCCAAAAAACAACACCATATCTTAAAATAGAAGCGACCAGTCCATGATAAGCAGTTAATAGTGTCTCAGTATTTTGTCTCAGTGAGAGAGGAAAACCTAGCATTACAGTGCGCAACCTGTAATGTTACAGATTCTAGCATCATATTGGCGAGGGAAGAGAACAGAGCATTATAGTGCCCAACTTGATAATGCAATGTGTAAAATCGAATCTGAAATGTTACATTACAGGCGAATGCTCGTCAAGTCAGGGAGGCAGTACTGTAATATAATGCTCAAATCGAATCTATAATGTAACATTATATGCGTATGCTCCCGGTGAGGAAGCACCTTAATATAAGGTAGTTGCAGATAGCTAACCATTTGTTGTTTTGATAACTTAAACATAACTTGAACTGGCTTTTTTTCGAAATGTCTGTGAGTTCTGCCTAACGAGAGCATTTTAATAAAAATTTCAGAAGGTAAACGTAAGTTTGTAGCGGCATCAATGCCACCACCTGAAAAAATAAACTAAGAAGCGAAAGTACGGCAACAAAAAGAACCGCAGCGCCATCTACGACGAACTAACAACGAAATCCTGCATCGCGCAAGCAAAGTTCTCCGTGCGATTTGAACATATACAACAGTCCGAATATCAACTATCGGCCCACCAGACACAATAACCGTCTGGTCGGAGGATCCTCCCATTTCCAGTGGAGGTATGCGGGACTTTACTCTCTGTACCGCATACCTCTATAAGTTCATATCCGTTTTTACAATAAGCTACCTCTTTCTTATCTTGAGCTGCCTTTTAACTCGTTTAAAGCTAAAGTTAAATCTAACCTTTGTTCGAAGGCATACTATTCAATCAATGATTATTTAGACGATGATAATAGTTGGTCGCAGTGTTGAACGCAAGACATACTTCGTTTTTAATGTTCTTTCATAGTTAGCTTATGACATATGAGTTCATATATTTGTTAATTTATATGTCCGTAGAGGTCAATTATTTNAGAGGTCAATTATTTGTTATTTAATTTTTTTGTATTGACTTGATACTCTCATAACAATGTTTTATAATGAGTGTATTGCAACATGTGATTAACTAGTGACTTCGACAGTTGTATGATTTTATTCTATCCTGAGCAACCGGCAGCAAGTTCGTCATGCTCCCTTAGATTTTACTGCTTGCGGTAGCGTCGGGGGTCGGGTTACCTCTTTCCCTCAAATATGGCGAGGGGGGTAATGGCTGATCTTTGCGTTATGCTCGTGAACGGGTGCTGCTTGTGGTGAAAGGTCGTCTTGTTAGCCATGGATTTTACTATTGTTATAACGATTATATGCTTAATGTTTAATTTTGATGGCCCTGGTTTATCACTTGTGGCGTCGAGTCACAGATCTTTTTATTAAATTCTACCCTCTGTACGTGTAAGCGGGCACACCCTTCATGTCTGGAGGCTTATTTAGTTTGATTTGATATTGTTTTTATGCTTGAGTTTGTCTGTTTATGCTGGCATAATGGAGTGTGCTAGCTTACAAGTAGCGAATTATTAAGTTTTATGTTTTTACGTGTTACCTTTGTTGTATTGTTTTCTTTGTAAGAATACTGACTACTTACATATCTTTGTATAAGTGATAGTTCTTATAACTCAACAGACAGATGTGTTGCTGGGGAGTTTGTTGCGCCACTTCTTCTTCCCAGCTAAAACACTAGGAAGTGGTGACGGGCGGGCGTTTTGGGGGACTGTCTTTATGTAGAACTTTGACGTTCAAAAAGTGCTGGCACTCAGCCTAATTTGAATAAATGACTTTTG